>CM033112.1:0-231907 GCA_019321725.1 Paulownia fortunei
AATGATGATCTTCCTCTTCTCAAAGCAAAATGATAACTTAATTAATAATCAGACCATAGTTTAAGGTTTTCACATTACTTGTTCCTCATTATAGAGAACATGTTTCAATCATGACAAATTGAACATTAGTTAGTTAAATATCATACTTTTTTGAATTGTGGAGAGCAGCTTAATTAACTTGTGACCATTGCAAAAGCCATATATTGACCAATTTAACCTCTTCTATAGTATGGTGGGAAAATGGGGCTACCTACATTTTGTCCCTTCTAACTTTTTAGGACCCCTTATATATACATATATATATATGTATGTGTGTGTGTGTGTGGGGGGGGGGGGGGGGGGGGGAAGATATTTATTCCAAAATATTAAAAGAGAAAATTAGACAGTACATTGTATACACAATTTCCTTTATTATTTATCAATTTTATAAGTTGTGACTATTGACAATTAATACAAGAATTATTAAATTGCATTTTTAGAGAAAATAGTAATAATACTAATAACTAGGGCGCAAATATTCATCTAAATTTGATTATAGTTTATCTATATTCATGACTTTTGCCTAATTCATCATTTATGAGCTTATAACTTAAACTCTTAACCAACAATTGCCAGATAAAGTCACAACCTTTAAGTTAGAAAAGTTGTCAACTAACAATTCTTGAAGCTAATGTTTGAGAATTAATCTTGGACAATTTTTTGAGGTACTAATAACTAGGATTTGATTTGAATCATTGACGACAATGAGCAACACACTAACCAGTTATATAATAATGAATTCATTAAATATTATCCACTTAAGTACCATTCAAATATAATTCAAATGAAGTTGGGAGATGTTGTGGATTACATATAATCATATTACTATTTTTCTTTATACTATAATCGTGCGCACATGCAACGACTTAAAAATTTATTTGTATATTATTCAAATTAATAGCATAAAAAAATCAATAATAATTATGGGCTTCAATCTTAGTTGAGTTAACAAGAATATTTACATAATGAAAGAGAGAAAAAAAAAAAAAAAAGACAAAGAAACATAACATGGGAGTTGCTTTCCATCCTTTTATTCTATATACCAAAAAGGGGGGTCACTTCCCAACTCACAAATTCCCTGCCTTTTTTTTCCTTGTATTATAGCAAAAGATTCAAGAGGGATATCTTCCTTTCTTTTTTCTCACTTTCCCTCAAAGCATACACAAACAAAAAGTTTGTGGGCCAATTCCAACTTTATTTCACACCATTTTTTAAGAGAACCATGTTTCAAAAAAAAAAACTTTACTTTTGATATGAACATGTTCAAATTGGATTCATTTCCAATTGTTTCAAAATTCAACATAGTTATACTAATGGGCCGACTTGTACCCACTGACAAGCCCAAGTACTGCACATTTGGCCCAAATGAATCGACACATGAAAGAAGAAGGAAACAGAAAACTTAAAAATGAAGAGAGGGTGAAAGAGAAGGAAGTGTAGTAAAAGGAATTCCATTAGGGCCTGTCAGCCCAAAGTAAGATGGGCCGCTGTAAATTCATCTGTTTGGGGTTTTAAAGGTTTATGAGAGACTTTCTTTCCTCTTGGGCTTTTTTTTTTAAAGAATAGGTATTGGTATCTAAAAATGTTAGAAAATTTATAAAATGAGAAAAGAAGAAGAAGATATTTTCATATTTTTAAAGAGATGAAAACTTGAAATAATAAAACAAAGCAAAAGCACTTCAATCAAAATTTCCAATAATTCATGAACATGAAGTCCCTTTACCTCTTGTGATTGAGATTTTAATTATCAAATACAAAATTTCGGCGTGCTATATCATATTAAGAACAAAAATAGTGAGAAGAGAGTTTTTTTTTATAGTATTTAATTTCTTCTGGTTAATGATAACCGTGAATTGTATCAATTTCTGTGTTACAAGAAGTTTATGCAAAGACAACTTATTTTTACAAATAATTCCTAGAAACTTAGTTAGTTGTAACATTTACAAAGAATTTATAAGGCCATGAAACTTCTTATGTCTTTTAACTTAAAAATAAAAAATAAAAAATAAAAATCCAATGCAATCTCTCATTAAACCTTATAAGCAGTAGATAATTAAAAAAAATCTCACACTTTCTCTCTCCCTCTGCCTCTGCACGGCGCCATACTCTCAGTCGCCGTCTCCGGGTGAGCCTTCTTTCATTCTTGTAATCGTCTATAATGAAAGATTCGCGTATAATTTGCATGTGATTATATGTTTATGTATAAGAGGGTGTGCACAAGGAGAATTGGAATGAGGGGTTTTAGTGGGATTTAAACAATTTTTCGCCTTCCTGATCTTAAAAAACGTTAGCACGTCAATGTTTGGTCAAGACTAAGGATACTCCATTTCGTATTTTTACGCAAGGAGCAAAATTTCAATGACAAATTTTGATCTTTATGTCATTTCAGACAATTTTGGTCTGTTCTGAAGTATGGTCTTAATGTTCATTTCTGTTGTTCAAAATGGTTTCAGAGTTTCTGTCTATATGATTTGGGGTGATTTTTTCTATTATTTCTTATTTTCTGCAGAAAGTTAATAGCTTTTGAAGTGATGTTCTTGACAAGGGTATTTGGGAGGACACTATTTGCTGCAGCCAAATCAGAGGCTTCTGCTGCAGCAGCAGCTGCTTCTTCTGCGGCTCGGCATAATCCACTTGAGGAGTTCTTCGAGGCTGATAGAAACCCAGATGATGAGAAGCCTGTTGTCTATGGTAAAAATGTTATTTTTTCTTTCCATTCACTGATATGGTTATTTTTGCTTTTCTCGGCTCTTTTAAGGTTGCTGTATGCCTTTGTCTAATGGGATCCTTTTATTTCCTCATTATTCTTTCAATGCCAAAACTTTGTAGATTAACTCAGAGCGCACTAGAGTTCTTTAAAATGAAAAAAAAACAAAAAAACAGTGATTATGTTAAGCTGTTGGGTTGAAAGAAAAGAGTTCAAGATTACTGTCACAAATTTCTTAGCTGAGTTTAGGATTAAGGCATGGGTGTGTTCTTCTACTTACATGAGAGAGTTGTCTGGGCACTAGTTCCTTTAGATGATGTAAATTTTTTAAATCCATGCCTGCAGTAATTATTAGAAACTTGTTTTTATGGTTTTTAAACTTTTAGCTGCTCTGTCTTCAATAGAATTTTATATGAATAATGTTCTTCTGCGTGTATATGATGGATCTTCTTCGGGAAGAGTACTGGCTGTTTAGTGGGTTTATTTCATGATTCACCTTTTCAAGAAACATATTGTAGATAGGATAAATTGATTTTTATTCAGGTAGGAGTTGGAAAGCTCCTGAACTGCGTCTCAAGTCTTGGGAGGACCTTCACAAGCTCTGGTATGTTCTCCTTAAGGAAAAGAACATGTTGATGACTCAGCGCCAGATGCTGCATGCTCAAAACCTACGCTTTCCCAATCCAGAACGTCTTCCAAAGGTGTAGCTTTGTTACTCTGTTAAGTTTTTCTGAATATTGTGATGTTGTTTAATCCAAAGTTATCCGTTGCTTGTCTTTAATGCTTTCTGATCAAGGAAAAATTCCATCTAGGACGGTGCCTGATCAAAAGCTGACTGCTTCGATGCATAGTTCTTGCATGCTCTTGATCAATGTAGAATGTGCTTATAGTATCATTGGAACGCTCCTCTAATTTAACAGAATTGCTAAAAGATCCCTCCTCTACCTCCCCCCACTGGAGCATACACGCAGTTAAAAATAAAATTGAAAAAGTAGATAAATAAATCTTCAGTCTCAATCCGACTTACAGATTTTAGTGTTTGAATTTCGGATGGTGACCAGAAACTTCATTCATTTTATGAATTCCTAAAGAACTGATTTTGATGCGTGTTATTTGAGTATGCCATTCAGTATTCATGTTGACAGACTCAGAGAACAATTTCGGTATTGCTCTTTCTACTTGAGAGATGTAAGAGAACTGGATGTTTCAGTTCTTTGCAATAGTATAATCACCTATTTAATTAGGGAAGAATCATCTGGCTAGTCTGCGGTTATGACAGCAGACAGAGCTTGTAATTGAGTGTCTGCTGCTGCCTGCAGATACATGTGCAAACACTGGATCTGTTAAATTTTTCATTGGATTTGGTGAATGAAAGGAAAGGGAAAGGAGGATGTGCAACGATATGTTCATATTATGAGAAAGGAATAAGAAAAAGAAAATAAGGGGGAATGGTAAGGTTTAGAAATTCATCCAGTTTTCCATGCCTCACAAGATAAAGCTTAGTTTACTGTGTGTGAAAGAATTCCCACTAAATGTGTCGGCATTTTAATCCAAAAAGAACAATGTTAGATATGATACCTTGATAGCTATGCAAGATCTTTCTGCTTTCTGATCTGAATGATTAATTCAAGCTGCCTTGTTCACAGTAATTGTTTTAATGATCATTAAGCTCTTGGATGTTTTGTTGTTTTTCAGTGTTTGCCTGCGTCATTTTGTTAAAATTTCATCTTGTGAAATAACAATTTGTGGTCTGTCATGTTAAATCGTTACATGATGTTCTGCCGCATCGATAAAGGCATACTAGAAGTTCCCAAGTTTCTTTATTATAATATTTCTGAAACATTGTCAAATTTATTTTAACAAGATCTCTCCATTTTTTACTTTCAGCACTCAAATGGTCAACCATATGGATTGCCAGGCTCATGGCCGGGAATTATCTTCTCACGCTCTATTCTTTCCCTGCTCAGTCACCGTTCTCTTTCTCATACTCTGACTTGATTATTATTGCACAGGTGCGAAAGTCAATGTGTCGAATCAAACATGTGCTAACTGAGAGAGCTATTGAAGAATCAGATCCTAGGAGATCTGCGGAGATGAAAAGGATGATCAACGCCTTATAATTTCCAACTTCCAACTTCACTATTAGCTCTGACGGGAGCTGTAAGGCTGCTGTGGCAATGCTTCTTTCCATCTTTCCGCGTTTCTCTTTGTTAAGCTGCCTCTGTCACCTCTACTGTCTAGTTTGGATCGCAGAGAGTGTAAGTGATTCTAGTTTGTGATTTCAAGAATGGACATTTCAGCTTTTTGTGAAATTTGTGGAGGCAAATATGGAGACATGAACTAAGGCCATTTAATCAGAATACAGGGCAGCAAAGCAACCTTTTTGTCAGCAATTTTGAACATATGAAAGTTAAACGATTTATGAATTCCAGTTTAGCTGGGAAATAGTGTCCACATCCACACATTAACATTCCATGTTCTTTTGTTTGTTTGTTTTTTTTTTTGAATAAACACGGTGACTTTTTAGCACTACCCATTTTGGGAGCCTTAGACGCAGTCAAATCATGACCACTATGATCTGTTACCAGGCACTTAGGAATTGTCTCAACATTACAGTTCAATCATAGTTCAACTTTAAATTAACAAGATACAGTTTCAATTAAATTTTTCAACAGGTCCGTATTGAATTTTAGCATACCAGATGTATGCCTGTTTCTCATTATCCTACTAGATAGATACCTATTTTATTTTTTCAAAAAAATTGTTTGCATATATCATACATCATAATGCTGATCATATATAATCAACTAACAAACAGCTAAAGTAAAACGTCAACCCCATGGAAACAGATCCCTTCTCTAGCCATTGCCATCTGAGTTTTCCCCGTGACGGCAGCTTGTCCTGACAATGGACGACGAACCATCTTCATAATTGAAACATCATTCTCAAGCACGAACTGGGACAGTTGAACAGCCAGCAAAACCTACTATTTGAAGCACTTCAAGACACTAATATATATGTCCTTTAGCTGGACTTCTTGTTCTTTTGATCAAGGGCTCAGACCATGTCAGCTGTCCCAAAAATTGAGAGGCACAAACGAGTTCATGAGTTGAAAAAACTTATGCTTATAGAAAGTTTTATCAATGTTCTTCCATGGTTTCTTATATATTAGTTACGACTTCGACCCAAAAGGCAATTCTTGTAATGACGATTTACATGCAAAGGAAGTGGATAATACTTCAATTTTCACTTCATAAAACATAGCCTTTTCTTTTTCTTTTGACGATTTCAGGTAACAAAGGTGCAGCATGTATTAGGGAAGTAAAAAACATAGGAGACTTTCATGTCCAAGTGCAGGAACGTGAAGTACTAATTTGTTCAGCCCAGGTAAATCTAGACATTTTGGCCGTACTTCATATTCCGAAACAAAGCATCACGAAAAAGAAATCTATATTCTTCAATTTCATGTGGAAGGAAAAATAACATCGAACATTAATCCAAAGCGCAGTGTGTGACCTTTATGTTCGCTATTAGAATTAACCCTCTAATTCTAAGAATTTATTAATTATGGTTAATATCCAACAACACGTCACGAAAATTTACATATAAATGAAATAACGAACTTTTGTGATTATGAAAATTTTCATATAAATAAAATATCCAACAACACGACATGAAAATTTGATCATGTTTCTTAACTTTTTTGTGCACAACAAAAATATTCCTACAAAAATACAATTCTTTTATATGGATAACTAGTAGATTTAGACTTCTGATTGAACATAATTATCTACAAACTACAAAATTTGGGGTAGAATGATATCTATCTGAATTTTGATAGTTAAGTTTCAAGTTGAACTCTTGAAACTCACAACCCATGATAAATTGAAAAGGGAAAATCACAAATAAAAAAGGAAAAATGAAGAATAGGAAAAACGTTGGACTTGGCAAAAATGAAGGCTGCCAAGAGGCGTGAGACAGCCTACTAATAGTTGCAATAAGAGAAAAACAACTATGAGATATGGTGTGGCACATAGTATTTCAAGATTACATTCTTTTAGAAAAACTTGGTTGACATAAATAATTGCTTTTTTTACATGCAACATTTCAAGATTACAACAAATATGAGTTCACGTACATTGTTTTTTTTTTTTTGGTTTAAAATTCAGTTATAGATATTAGTTATTAAATTAGATAATATGGGAACTCAAAGAAGATATTTTGAAATATACAAGTTTAAAGAAATAAACTAATACTTGAAAAATATTGTAGCACTATTTTAAATATAGGTTAAAATTGAAATTGCAGTTTAAATTAAGCAAGACTAGTTCTTTGGGATGACAATTAGAGGAAGGTCAACTTTTTTTGTAAAAAAACTCTAGCATGGCTTCCAATGTTGCTTAAGTAGAACAAAAGAAGAAAATGACAATTTGAACTTAGCTTATTAATTGATTACCCTTTGTTCAACTTGCATGATGATCTATTGATCTTTATATATAAAATTTCTACATGAAACACTTGATTTATATATTTTTTAAATAAAAGAAGAATACTAGCAAAAAAATTTCTTTTTAGAATCTCAAGAATTTTTTTGGATAGGTTTTGGATTTTAAAATTATGAGAATAATAGTAGAGTGCTGACAATTAATTTTTCAAATTGAAATAGTAGTTATGTTTAATATATATTTCAGTGATTTACTTGAATATTCGAGTAGATCTATACTTTCTATATATTATTGTTATTACTCATGCTCTGTTTAATATGTTTAATATGAATGGAGTTTTTAGACTAATTTTTTAACACAATTTTTTTTTTTCATTTTTCCAAAAAGATAGGGGGTTTATGCATTTTGCTATAAGTACAAAGATCTAGTTTAACATACATATAAAATGACTAACAAATCAAAAAAATAATTCCCACCCTGAGTTTATAAGTTTCTTAAAAGTATTAGGGACTTGTAAAATGTCCTAAAGTGTTCGGTAAATTTTTTTATAATGAACTTATAAATTTTTAAAATATAATATTAGGATCTCATTAACTCTTTTTTAAAAAATAAAAATAAAAAGAAGTTCCTACTTATAAAACTTTAAGAACTTATTATTGAAATAACATCTAATATTTTATAAATTTCAAAAACCTCTTATAAAAGTATAAGAATTTATAAAATCTTCAAAATAATATTAATCAAACACCATCTTAGTTTGTAAAAGCTTGTGCATATTTTATCATATGAGAATCTTCATCAAACTTAATGACATTCAAGATTCAAAATACATAACTTTTTTTTGCTAGCAAACAACAATCAAGATTTAGCCACTTCTAGTAATAAAGACCACTCCTTCCTAAGCAATGTGGTAACATCTAAAAAATGTTAGGTACTATAAAATGGCCGTCTCTCTCTAACAACTTCAAGTCTAGTCCTTCCTAAGCAACATGGTAATATCTAATAAATGTTAGGTAGTATATAATGGAGTGATATGGTCTCTCTCTAACAACTTCAAGTCTCAGCTCTTTCAGTAAATGATTTCCAAAGAACAATCTCTTCTCTCTAACAACTCCACGACTTTGTTGAAATGAGGTGTTCCAAAAAATGGTTTCAAAAGAAGAGTAAACCTATACTCATCATAACATGCAACTCACAAAATATTTCAAAAGTAGAGTCCTGAATACCAACATCCGGTCCAATAAATCCAATTAATGCCAAATTCACAAATTCCACTAATTTTGGTTGTGCTTCGGAGAAAACTTCATAAGCGTTGACCTTACCACACCTTGTGCGTATGTGATCCAAACTTTCACAAACAAGATAATGGATGGCTCTCGTCTAAAAATGGTTTAGTAGTTCTTTTCCATAGTTTGAATATATTCGCCCCATTACATCGTCAAAGTGATAGGAATGGTTACGAAAAATTTATATACTAGAAATGACATATTTTTGGCATCCCCTATGACTAGAATAACAAACATATTTTGTGAGTTTTCTGCAACAAGAATAACAGAAACTTTCCTAATAACGCTCCATGTTGAGTAAATTAAGTTTTTGAAGTGTGAAATGGGTCGATTGGGAGTTTGTGAGAATTCTTAGTTGGTAGAATTTGAAAAAGATGGGAGAAAATGGTAAAAAGAATGAGAATGACTCCTAGAAGTTTTAGACCATTTTATATGATTCATCCTATAATCGGCTTTGTAAGATGCTATTTTTTTTAAAAAAAATACCACAAAATTTTATTTCCAAAATTCCTTTAAAAAAAATTTCTCCATATAAAAACCAATTCTACAAACTTTTCATCTTAAAACAAAATCAAAACTTAACCTTTTTCACTAACACAAATATATATTTTTAATTTATACAATAAATAACCCTAGGCTGCTTGTAGAAAAAAAATGAATAAATTAGCATTTCTGGATAGAGGGTATAATTTTTTGAATTTTGTGGATCGTTTATGCAAATGTTACACACTTATATTTCATATATTATACTTCTGATTATTTTTTTTCTTTTTAGCCCACTTGTCTGTTTGGGTTGGCAAAGATCTGTATGGCGGGAAAGGTTCCTCAGCCAAATATAATAGATCTCGTCAATCTTTGTTGAAGGCTGGTGATAGATTAGGGTTAACATCATCCCATGCTACATTTAGCACCAATTTATTCTTTTGTGCTTCCATTTATTTATTTGCTTATTTTGATTTATTCTATGCATTTAACAAGTATTAATAGTTGTTCTATTGTCTATTTGCTCATAAATTTTCGCTCATGCATGGAATTAACCTATGTTAAAAGATTTGCCGACTGGTTGAATCGAACACAAAACAACATAAGGCCATGTTCCATGCCCTTAAATGTCATGTCTTACCATTTTTCAAACTCTTCATAGGTGCACACAGCACGGTGTGTAGCTTGTTGTTAAGGCCATGTTCCTTTTTTGTTAAGCTGCCCTTGTTTCAAGAGTGTAAGTGATTATAGTCTGTGTTTCAAGAACGAACATTTAGCTTTTTGTGGAGGCAAATATTGAGACAGAAAATCAGGCCATTGTATCATAATATAGCTAAGGCAGCGAAGCGTAAGTTGAACAATTTTTTAATTCCGTGGGAAATACAGTGCACATCCATGGCCCCCTTTTTTTTTTTTTTTGGACTTGGTGGCTTTTTAGCACTAGCCAGATACTCAACTTTACATTAACAGCAAGAAACAGTTTAAATTAAATTTTTCAGCAGGCCCTGATTGACTTTTTAGCATTTTGGTTTGGATTCGATTTTGAGAAATATGAATCTACAGGATGGATACTTATTTCTCAGAATCCTACTAGGATGGATACCTAATTTTCTTTTAATAAATCAATTGCATATATATCATAAATCATAAATATTAGTTAACAAACAATTTTTAACAATTAATAATAGTTTATAATCAACTAATAATTATTATAAAAGTAGATAAAGAACTACATTTTGGTGGGCTTTTGAACTCAAGATTCCTTAGTCTGGGATTTGAATTTTGTCACTTGAGCTTAGCCCATATAGACAAATGAATATCTATTTAAACCCTTTTGAAATTTGAAAATCACAAAGGTTACATTTGGATTGAAGGATTTGGATTTGAGGGGAAGGTTTGAGAGAAGGATTTCAAATGACTTATTGTAAGATGGATTTGAAATCAATTACAATGATTTCAAAAATAGTTCAAAATAGGAGTTTAAAAATTTGAAATCCATTGAATCATAAGATTATCCAAACAAACTTAATGGATTTGTTATTATGGATTTGAAATCCTTAGATTCAAATTCATCAATGCAAATGAAGCCTAATAGTATCCAAATTCAAAAATCATTAACAATTAATGATATGAGGTTCAATTTTTAAAGCGTTTTGAAATTCCAAACAATGATGTAAACAGTCATATTCATGCTACACCCAATATATTATTTATTGACTATTCGAATGAATGACAAGTACTATAAAATATGATACTCGTCAACCATTCACTTACCCAGTGTATTATCTACCGGGGATGAGATCGAATATAAACTTAGGGCATGTTTACTTTGTCCAATTGAGCCAAATTAATTATTTTATCACATCTGATCCCATGTATATTTTAACTGATGAGGCCCGATGGATATCTTAAGGCCCAGTATTATTTTAAAAATTGATTGGATTTGAATCCCACCTTTGGTGGGATTCAATAATCATTCTTAGTCCAAGACCCAAACTATGTTACAAAATATTCATTTTATCTTTAAAAGTGGAATGTAAAATTACAGCATATATCCTAACTCAGATTTGGAAATCCACTGACTTCTCCATCTCATTCTTACCTTCCACTTTGAGTGACAACTTGCCAAAGTTCTTACTGGTTCGAAAAGGTCTTCATTCTTCAACATTTCTAAATCCAAAGTTTTGGTATTTTTGATGTGGTCGAGCTCAAATAAAATCTTCAAGCTTTCTTTTTTTATGGACAAATGAGCAAGTTGATTTATATTTTGATGCCAAACTTTTTAGCAGATACAATAAAAACTAAAAACAAAGAGGTCGACAAATTATTTATCTCAATTTTTAACTAGTAATGTCACTTATTTTACCAAGAAAAGATGATAAAACAAGAGGAAATAAAAAGAGCAGAAAAATAAGACTAAATAAGATATGAGACATGAAGGAGAAAAGACGAAAAATTAGAGAAAGAGAAAGAAAGAAAGGAGAAAACAAAGAAAAAAATGAGAGAAGGTAGAAAGGATGAAGAATAATGGGGAGGAGATGTGTGTTGAGCCAACGAAGAAGAAGAATGAACAGGAAAAAAAAAGAAAAAAAAATTATTAAGGGTATTTAGTCATATTATCATAACCTCGTTCATTTATTCCACAAAATAAACATTTGTTTATATTTTATATTAATATATTATTTTTTCAATTAATCAAAATATACATAATATTTATTAATAAATCAATTCATATCCAACAACTTATCACATTTTATATCAATAACCTTAAAACATAAGATATGGAATAATCTATAATAATCATAGATGATAATGAGATGGGTTTGTCAAAATTCGAGATCCGTTAAATCAAGAATTTTAAGAACCCAGACTCGGCTCATTACAGACCCATCGAATTTGATCGATTAGACTCACTTTTATAATTTTAATAAATGAGATATTTCTATATTTTTAAAATAACACTACTAAATTTTCTAATATATATATATATATTTATATATATATATTAAAATAATATTACATAAATACATATAAATTAAAATAAAAGATAAATAAAAATTTAAATGAGGTGGATTTAAAAATAAAAAAATAAATACATACTACATAATACAAATTTATTTATAAATTTAAAAATTCATTTCGAATTAGGTGGGTCATGATTTTGCCATGTCTCTTCCCTATTCCTAATAATTAGGTACATAATTGGGAATTACTAGTACATTTGGTTAAACAATGGCAACACTTAGCTCCATATTTGCTCCATTTATTTCAAATGATGGATCTTTTTATTTGATCACATCCGTCAATCTTTACTCAACTCAAATATCTAACAAAGTCCATTAACGATTAAGTCGATACTAAGGCCAAACTGAGAGCATAAGCCCTTATTTTTTTAAATTCACTTCCCCTAATTCGGAATTGTTGGTTTCGACATTCTATTCAACCAAAAGAGAGGGGGGTGGGGGGGTGGAGTTGTTTGGTGGGGGATCTTTTTTTTAAGGTGGGCTTTTAGGCAAACCCCTACCTATACATAGGGAAAATTACCTTTTCTATCTTGTAAGTTGGCATAAGATTTAGTTTTTTAATTTGAGATGCAATAATTTTAGGACACTATTTTTAATATTGACAATTTTAGGATAAAGTTTGTCGTAATAAAATAATTTGATTGAAAATTATTGATGTTATGAACAAAAATTTGGGAATTTATGAAAATTGGAGGAAAAATTATTCATGTGGACAAAATGAAAGAAAAATTAATACCAGGTGAATTCTACATAGGCAATTTATAAAAAAAATATAAAATTAATTACAAAACAACCTGTTTCAACAATCAATCCAACCCTCCCCCATATGGCACCCCAACGTGAAGTGGCCTTTTTTGCGGTAGTCTTTCCTGTCGCGGTGGCTATAGAGACGGGTGGAGAGGGCTTGTTGACGGGAGCTCCCCGCGGCAGGCTGAGCGACAAGGCAGTGATCTAAGCTTGGGATGTGGCTGGCAGTGATTTGCCTATGTAGCAGACATATGGCATTAATATCTCCCATTTTATCCATCTAGGATGCCCAATCACCAAATTTCCTTCCAATTAAGAGATCCCCAATTTTGTATCCTACTCAATAATTTTCAACGAAATTATCAATTTTTAGCAAATTTTGTTCTAAAATTACCAATTTTAGAAGATAGTGTTTTAAAATCTGATACACCCAAAAATAAAAGAGTAAAATCCTAAGTATGCTAACTTACATGAACAAAAATATATGTTTTCCCAAAAAGCAACACAAATTGTTTTAAAATAAACATTGAAAGTAAAACAAGAAGTACTGCTGTACATCTTTTGGAAGAAAAATTAAAGAAAGCAACTTTCATTTATCGGTTTTGCTATTTTTAAGAGAGGGGGAAGGGGTATTATTGTGAAAACAAATTATCTCATATATTGCCTTAATCGATCTTTTAAAAAAAAAAAGAATACAATTTTTTTCGTATCAAATTCGAAATGGTATGCTATTATTACTTAATATGTATATAACGAAGGCATAATTTTCTTTTTTCTCCCGAATAAAAAAAAACCTCATTGGCTCCAATAAGAGTCTTAACAAAAATTAGGGGAAAAAAAAAAAGACGCACGCTTTTGGGAGTAAAGAAATTCTATTTGAGCAAATAATATAATCAACACACAAATTTATATGCACAAATTTTTTCTTATATGCAGAAGCAACCAAAATATCCACTCGCCTAAAGTAGAATAAGAGCCAAAGCTTTCAGGAGCATAACACCCGGTTTGAGCAAGAATGCAAATATGTCAAAAACTGAAATACTTGTCCTATATCATAGCATAATCAGTTCAACCCCCGCAGGAAGTTTTGCTTTTAGCAGACGAACACCTTCTCTAGCCATTGCCATCTGAGTGACCCCCATAGCATAAGCTTCTTGTCCTGCTAATGGTCGATGAAGATCAATAACCATCTTTTTAAGTGAAACAGCATTCTCGAGCACGTACTGGGCCAGTTCAACATCAATCGCAGCGCCAGAAAAACCTACTATTTGAAGCACTTCAAGACAGTGATGTCTATGTCCTTTAGCTGCACGTATTGTTCTTTGGATCACGGGCTCAGACCATGTCAGCTGTCCCAAAAATTGTGAGGCGCAAACAAGTTCATGAGTTGAATAAGTTATGCTTCTAGAAGTTTTATTAATTAAATTTCCATTTCCTGTCATGGCTCATGGTTTCTTATAATGACAATTCTTGTAACTACAATTCCTATATTAGTTACAACTTCGAACCACTCTTTGAAATCTTGAGTACACCTTTAATACTGTATACTTGCCTGCTTTTGGATGGGAGTGGATATTCCATCCATATTGGAATTCATTTTTAGTTCAAGAAGAAATCATTGTGGCCTATCCTGTGTAACTTAGATTTCTTTGTAAACACAACTCACATTCTACTGAACTTACAAATTTGTTGATTGTACTTTCCTTTTTTTCTGTACATTTTTTCAATGGTAATTGCAGTTGACTGGTGGCTTGATTGGTGTTTCCAGATATGCACCATCAATTCTCAGCCGTGGTGTAGGCTGGCAGGTAAATAGGACATATCTTATAGCCTGCACTGGGGCCCCACTCCCCAGACACTTAGTCTCTTGTTAGCAGAAACTCGGATGGCAAATGAATACTTGAAGTGTGCCAATGAGGCACATAGCTTAATGAAACAACACTTTGCTAAGACTAAAACTAACTAATTGAGCCCCATGGGGAGCTGAAAGAGAGAATTTGTGTGATGATGCATTTGTCATATCAATGAATATCATGAAAGATGCTTTTATGCAACGACTCCAATGTTCTTCCTCTTTCATAGGATCATGAGTTTTCCTATTTTTGATGGTACAGCCTGCAGTTTCAGATCTTAATCACCTTGAAAATTTTGACATAAAGAGCTTGCAACGTGAAATATACTGAAATGTTCGTAACATGAATAATTGATCTTCATCTGACCTGAACGAGAGTTTAAGTCATCTTTTATCATAACGCTTTCCAGCTGAGCTTCCTATATGCAATTTTCTTGGTTACTTTCAGATTCATCTTGACTGATATCACATATATATATCAAGAAAAGAATACATGATTATGTTTAGTAAGCATATGTTGCAACTTCTTGTACTTGTCAAACAATTTTCTGCCTTACCGAGCTCAAAAAGAATGTTACTTGTTGCTTGTAAGGGATGTGTTCTCCTTTGTGATCAAGATCAGGTTGCTTCTTAATGATTTCCTAGAAACAGAATGAAAGTTAGAATGTAATTGTTCTTTTGACCTGCCTAAATATATGCCATGGTGTTGCAATCTTGTTGTCTGGGTTATTTGGAACTGCGAATGGATCATCCGTATCTATGTAAGACACTCACAATTGGTTTCTGCATGATTATTTGTTATAATAAATTCAAATTTCATTAAGATACAATTCCTCTTCTTCACTCCCATGCAGTGAGAATGCTGGCCTAATAGCACTGACTCGTGTTGGCAGTCGAAGGGTAGTGCAGATATCTGCTGGGTTCATGCTTTTCTTTTCTGTTCTAGGTAAACTTTTTTCCACATCCTTAATTCTTGTCGCTGAAATTTGTTCTTCCCCTTGCAAACCTCTCTTTAATGACCACATATATCTTTACAGGGAAATTTGGAGCAGTTTTTGCTTCGATTCCAGCACCCATTGTGGGTGCTTTGTACTGTCTCTTCTTTGCCTATCTCGGTGTGTATATCATATTTTAAAAACTTCTGAGTGAGCCCTTTTACATCTGTTTCATACGATGACTTATATTTTGTCATATACACAGGTGCCGGTGGTTTAAGTTTCCTTCAGTTTTGCCAGCTTAACAGTTTCCGGAACAAATTCATATTAGCTATTTCTGTTTTTCTGGGCCTGTCAGTGCCTCAGTATTTCAATGAGTACACTGCTATTAAGGGATATGGTCCGCCCACACATCCGGCAGATGGGTATGCACAAACATGAACTCCTGAATCTCTTATAAGATTTTAGTTGTATTTTGTTACTTTTTGCACAATTGGCCCATGGAACTGCTGTTTTTATCTCTTTCATCCTCTTTCTTAATTTATTTTAATCCTTTCTTGCCAGTTCAACGACATAGTCAATGTGCCCTTATCATCAGAAGCTTTTGTGGCTGGTATACAGGCATATTTCTTTGACAACACCCCTAGACAAGAAGGATGCCCAGATAAGGAAAGATAGAGGCAAGCATTGGTGGGATAAGTTCCGCACATTTAAGACTGACGCGAGAAGTGAGGAATTCTATTCCCTTCCTTTCAATCTCAACAAATATTTCCCATCTGTGTAATTTTGTGTCCGGAAGGAGAAGGGGTTTTCCTCAATTCTTGCTCATTAAGTAGCTCTGAAAACCTAAATATTAGCCCAGTGACTATACCGTTGTTCTTTGACTTGCGCATTTTGCTACATGGCAATAGAATTATAAATAGCCTGACGAGATGCCTTGGATTATTTTGTTAGCATCTCTTTCTTTTTTCTGTAAACTTTGCTGGTAATATAAATGTAGCAGCAATGAGGCAAATTTGCTGCTTTTAATCCGGACATCCACCTGCTATACAATTCCCTGTTGCAGAGAAGTCTCTGTGAATGCATCGTTTCTGTTCTATCTAAATGAAGGCTTGCAGCTAAACGACGACAGAAAAATGTGGGTCTGCATGAAAGATATATGTCTAAATAAAATGGAAAACAAGAACTTTAAGATCAAATTGTTATGAACTAAGGCATCAAGTAGTTATATTTCTTGCATGCCAATGTTGGTTTAATTTGTTCGTCAGAGATTTCTATCATGGGATCATCTGTGTGAATCATATTGACGTAAGAGCTATTGAATGGCAGGATAACTTCTACATTGGCCTAATCCTTCTTATAATTGAAGTTCATGGAATCTTATCTGCTAATAAATAGTTGGGTTTGTGGTTTGTGGGAGAAGGCAATGGCTGAAGCCCATAATCGGTAGGGGATTCAAGTGTATTTCATTTTTCCAAATCAAGCATTTTATTATGCTTACCAATTCTTTCAAAATATTTCATGAGAGTAGAAAGATTTGGCCCTTGTAAGTTGTAAACTCACATCCTCCAAGCAATATGGGAAATTAGAGCTTATACATCTTATGTGCCCACAATCACAATATAAAGAGAAATTACATTTTGATACGTGACTCATCATAATCTTGAAGTGCAAATCCTATCAAATAGTTGGTGTAGCGTTCATTTTCCTAGTGATTCATTTGGGTGTAGATGTTTTGCAACGAAAACAAAATGCAAAAAATAAAATAAAATAAAATAAAATAAATAGGGTCAAAATTTAAGAACAATATGGAAAACCTCATATATCAAGATCTTTGTTGTATTGGTTGAAAAGTGGCAGATGGTAAAATAATTAACTATTAGCTAGTTTGGCTCCTCAATGCCCCCCTGTTCTTGTTTGCTTTGCCGGGGGGGGGGGTTAGAAAGTTAATGGAATGGTATATGGTAAGCAGAATCATCTGTTTTCAATACTGTTTTATTTTTTATTTCAATATTATTAATATATATTAAATATAAAAAATAATATTATAAATATATATTTAAGACAATATTAAAATAAAAAATAAAACATCATTTACAATAACAAATTCAGTTTGCTGATATGGGACATACAAAATATTGTTTTCAACTCACTTCAAAAAGAAAAGTAGTTTCATTCGGCCCACACATCTGCTAATTTACGCCAAAGTAAGAAACAGTATGAAACTAAAAACTTATAATTGGCATTAAAGGCCATACATATAAAACTTGTCCTGAAAAGATGCTGATATCTTTCATGCAATATTATGGTTCTAAGATCCCACGTATTTTGAACCGAAACCAAACATCCCATCATATATTATATTATGAGAAAGAAAAGATCGAGGTGTTGTTTTGTCTTAGATTGCATTTGGATGAATGAATTTGAATATCGTTGAAGGGATCTCGTTGAAGTTATTATGCAGACTTAAAAATCGAGGGGATCTCGTTGAAACTTCACTAATTGATTTGTTCAAAAACGGCGTCATTAGTAAAGAAGGAGTCTTTATATTTTGAATAAGTCTCAATATTGTAACTGTAATATGAATTAGTGAAGTATTCATTGCAGGTGGTGACCTCGTGCATGTAGAGTATATTTGTACTTGAAGCAATTAAAAATTACGTGTGTCATTTACTTTACTGTCCTTTACTTGTTGCAACAAACTGTACAACAATTGAATTTGATTAACAAGTAAAATTAGTAATAACACAAAATCAGATCTAACAATTGGCATCAAGAGTTGGTTACTAGATATATTTAGTGAGGTTTTGGGAATTGATCTGTTTTAATTGCAGGAATGGACCAGCTTCGCGAAGGAGGTTCAACCACTCGACCACCACTGTTGAAAGGCAAAAATGCGAGCCTTCATTAAATCAGTGGATGAGTGGGCTTGGCGTGCTATTGTAACAGGTTGGAAACATCCGATGATGATAAATGAGCAGAAAGAGGAGGTTCTTAAGCCAAAAGATCAATGGAACATCGAGGAAGAAAAACTTGCAAATTACAACTCAAAGGCCTTAAATGCAATTTTTAGTGCAGTTGATATTAATCAATTCAAATTGATTGCAACATGTGAAAGTGCAAAGGAGGCTTGGACAACTCTTCAAATTGCCTACGAAGGAACTGCAACAGTGCAAATGTCAAAACTCTAAATTTTGGCCTCAAGATTTGAAGATCTTAGAATGGAGGAGAGTGAGACAATTGCCACTTTCAATGCAAAGCTATGTGACATAGCAAATGAAGCTCAAGCTCTTAGCATTCAGACTGTAAACTTGTACGAAAAGCCTTAAGGTCCCTACTAGAAAGATTTGCGTACAAGGTCACTGCCATTGAAGAAGCCCGTGATATTGAAAAAATAAAATTAGATGAGTTGATGGGTTCCTTACAAATATTTGAATTAAATCTCAATCACAACAGGAGAGATAAAGAAAAAAGTGTTGCTTTCCAAGCTGAAGTTCCAAAATCAACATCTGCATCAGAAGACAACGATGATATGTTAGAATCTTTGGCTTTTGTGACAAATGTTTTTGGGAAATTTCTGAAAATGATGGATGAAAACTCAAACAAGCCAAAGTCTGGTAAGTCTTTCAATTCACAAAATGATAAAACTAATTTTAATTCTTTCGATGATAGGAAAAACAAAAGGATTCAATGTCGTGAATGTGAAGGGTTTGGATATATCCAAGCAGAATTTGCCAATACTCTCAAATGAATGGGCAAGTCTTTGACTACTACCTGAAGTGATGAAGAATTTGAAGGAAGTCAGGAAAATGATCATACGACATTCAACTCTAAAATGATGAACAATCATCGTGAACATGTTGCAACAAATCAAAGGTATGTTCCAACAATTCAATATAATGCAACGTGCCTGACTTCATTTACTGCAACATGTGAGAAAGATGTGCAGATTTCAGAATCAAAAAAATAAGATGTGCAGATTTCAGAATCAGAAACTAATAGTGATGATGATGAGCCCAACATTGAGGAAATTGAGCAAATGTATAACAAAATATTTCAAAAGTGGCTTGAGATATGCAAAATCAACAAGTCACATGAGAAACAAATTATTGTACTAAACAAGGAAAAAGAATCGATGAAAGTAGAAATACTTGAATTTATGAATCTTGTTGCTGAAAAGGATAGAAAAATCCACGAAACTGAACAGGAACTACTTCACACTCAAAAGATGATGAAGCTCGACTCTGGTAAGAAAAAACTAGATGAAATACTTTCCAATGATAAACCATGCAGTGATAATCACGGGTTGGGATATATTGGTGAGTCTTTAACTTCAAAAACTATTTTTGTAAAGAAAACAAAACCTGTTCAGTCCATATTTGATAAAAGCAAAAAACTTGTTTTTCAAAAGCCAAAGGCAAAAAGGTTTATTCCTATATGTAATTTCTACAATCTGTCTGGACATATCCAACCAAGATGTTTTAGGTTTAAAAAGGCTTTAAGGAATGGTATGAATTTTGGTTCACCAGCTTCCGCAATGTTGCAACAGAAATCTAAATTGTTGTAACAAACTCCTAAGATCAAAATTGACTTGAAAAATGAATTTTAAAGAAGAATCTAGATTAGAAAATCAGATCTTAGATGTTTTATTGCAGACATTTCTTTAAAAGCCTGTAATAATGATACTTGGTATTTTAATAGTGGATGTTCCAAACATATGATAGGTGACAAGGAAAAATTGAAAGGCTATCAAAGTGTGAATGAAGGACATATTATCTTTAGAGATGGTGAAAAGGGATGTGTACTTGAAAAAGGAGTACTCAATGTTGAAGGACTGCCAAAATTTAAGAATGTGCTCCATGTAGAAAGTTTGAAGGCAAATCTGATCAGCATTAGCTAGCTTTGTGATCAAAATCTCTTTGTCAGGTTTAATAAAAACAAATGTCAGGTATTTGATGAAACTGACATATGCGTGTTAACGGGTTCTCGTTCATCTGATAACCGTTATATGTTGCAACAACATCAGGTATGTTACAACATAAAAATTGATGAAACTGATTTATGGCACCAAAAATTAGGGCATTTGAATTTCAAGAATCTGACTAAGATTGTGAATACAGGAGCTATGCTAGGAATACCAAAGCTGAACAAAAAGAATCCAGGAGTGTGTGGTGCATGTCAGCTTGGAAAATAAAAGAAGGGTACACACAAAGTGTTGCAACACATCAGTACATCACGTACTCTAGAACTTCTCCATATGAACCTCATGGGACTTATGCAGATAGAAAGTTTAAGAGGAAAGAGGTATGTGTTTGTGTGTGTTGATGATTTTTCTAGATTTACTTGGGTAGATTTTATTAGAGAAAAATCGAATACCTTTTAAGTGTTCAAAAAATTGTACAAAAAATTGGTAAATGAAAAAAACAACATATTGGTAAGATAGTTAGAATTCGAAGTGAACATGGTAAGAAATTTGAAAATGTTGTCTTCACCAATTTTTGTGAAAAATATGGAATTGCACATGAATTTTCGGCTGCAAAAACACCACAACAAAATGGTATGGTGGAAATGAAGAACAAAACTCTTCAAGAGATGACTAGGGTAATGTTGAATTTCAAAGGAGTAGCCATTTGGGCAGAAACAATCAGCACTGCATGTTACACCATCAATAGGGTGTATTTGAGGTCAGGTACTAAGAAAACACCATATGAGTTTTGGAAAGGACTAATAGAAGAAGAGGAAATTCTTAGATTCAATGAGGAAGAAAAAAGAACTGAACAGAATGACATTCAAGTCACCACTGAGGAAGATGTTGCAACAATCGGGAAAGATGTTGCAACAAATAAAACTAGACTGGGGACAGAAAATGATGTCAGTACTGAAATAGTTCAGAAGGAACCTTCAATCAGAGTTCAGAAGAACCATCATACTAATCAAATCATTGGTTCGTTCACTGAAGGTATGCAAACTAGGGACAAGCCAAAAGTAAGTTACAAAGATATGGTAAGATATGTGTGTTTCACCTCTTTAATTGAACCTAAAAATGAGAAAGAAAAAAAAAGTTGAGCAACTAAAAGGTTTGGAGGGTCCACATTTTCCTAATCATATTTTTTGTGATAATTTAAGTGTTATTGATATTTTTAAAACTCTTGTTCAACACTAAAAAATGAAGCATTTAGATATTCATCATCATTTTATTAGGAATTTAGCTGAAAAGAAAACTGTGGTGATTGAGTTTGTTGCGATAGAGAAACAATTTACTGATATATTTACCAAACCTCTAGATGCACTTCATTTTGATTCCTTGAGAAAATATCTAGGAATCCGTGTGATCTAAGTGCATGAACATTCAAAAGAAAAAGAAAATTTGTTGCAACCATATTGTTTGCATCTTCGTCTATACATGCTGCAACAATTCATTAGTTGTTAGACATATATTACATAACATGATAGGAACTGCATTAGGCATTTTGCATTTGCTCTACATGTGCTTTAAAAGGTAAAATTTTGAAGTCTTGGTATGCTGAATCTCATTAGAACACAACTGCTTTCTAAAATTTTGATAAACATTCTATAAAATATTCCTTGGTATTATGCTTATTTGGAGACCTTTGATAGAAAAAACTACCTCTCCAATGGTGTGGAGCTAGCCATATAAAAATCTATCTTATATTTTATGATTTAAAGAAAATAATTTTTCATGTGAAAAGAGCTACCCTTGGAATAGAGTGAAAGCTACTGACCGCTTAAATCCAATTCAAAATGTGAAAGAGAAGAGCATTTTACACAAAAAAAAGGAAGAAAAAAAGAGAAAGAAATTTTTTTTTGCATGAAATCTCTCTCTCAAAATATTTGAGGAATTGAATTTGTGGATGTAATTAAAATTTTCTTTTGCAGAAATGGTTAAAGAGATTCTCGAACTTTGACACATAAAGATTTGATTTTTTAAAATATGTGACACATTTTATTATGTCAAAATTCATGCATTTTGATATTTCCAATTTTATAGGCATAAATTAGGCATTTGTGTGCTTGGAAATGCATCATAAGAGATTTGGATAAATATGGCAGTAATTTGAAATTATCTACTGCAACAGAATCTGCCCATAAATTTGATTTTTGAAAATTTCCCTAATTTAATGTTTGATATGATATTGAATGCAAGTAGAAGTCTGATTTTAGGGATTTACCAAACCAATGAGACTATTGAGCATCTGAACAGGAATCAGAGTATGGTTAAATAAATTAGGGCTTTAGAAGTTGTTGTGACAAGCGAATACAAAAACCCTAAATTTTTTTGGTGTATCTGATTTCCTTCACCTCTTGGTCTGCTTTGTTTGTCTTCTCTTTTATCTTTCAGGCCTTATATCATGGTGAAAACAAGAGAAAGCTTGTCATCTGGTCCTAGTCACATACAACAACTATGAGTTGAACCATATCAACCTCTCACTCTTATGGTGTACAATTCAATTATGGCAGATCCTAATGTACTCATTGCACTACCATGGCGAGAAGAGGTTGTTGAGGAAGAATCTATAGAAGGTGTACCTATATGACAGATGAAGGGATTGGTGATGATCCTCACATGCAAAAGGGTAGAAACTGATGTTGCTGGCGAAATGCAGACCAAAAGCAGATATTGCTCAATTTATGCTTCTAAGATCCTCTGGAAATCCACCTGTTTGCAACACAAGAACCAACCTGTTGCAGCAGAAAATGTGGAAGTACCTTTTTAGCCAATTCTAGAGCCTTAATCCTCAACCAAAACAGGATGATGACATGTATATCCAGTTTGCAGGATTTCCACGGCCTATCATATCTTCTGCTAATAATGGTTAAAAAGGGAAGTAGTTCTATTGGTTTCACATGATATGTTTGATTATGATATCTGATTTATGCATGCTTATTTTGGTTTTGTTTCTTTCATTTGAAACTATAAATTTAGGGGGAGTATATGTTGTTGATGATACTCATTTGTCATTCTTTTTGGATGATAATATCATTATCCTACTATTATAAGTGAAGATGATGAGGTTGCTTCTCATTCGATGCTACGATTGCCTAAATGAAATGTTGAAGATGATGATAATGCTGAGGCTGCTTTGCCATAGTTTGGTCAAAAAAGGGGAGTAGATACTACTGGAACTTTTGTTGTTGAATTTTGATATTGCACCAACTGATCATGATAATGTTGATAACTAAATGATTTTTTGTTTGTTAGGGATGTACTGAAGTATTTATTTGGTTTTAACTGCTTTCGCTGAATATTTATCTGTCAATATTTTTGATGTGATTTGAACTCTGGTTTATATTCAGTACAATTTATTTTTGGTCTTTTGAATATCTCTATCTCATCTGCAGGGGGAGTTTTGAATTATTGCAACAGTCACGTAGTTGTTCCAACAAATTTTGACTGATTAACAGTTTCTGCAGATTTGATATATTTAAGGGAAGTTGTTGAGTTTTGACCAATCAATGCTAAAGGGGGAGATTGAAAGGATCATAATTGATTATGATGAAATCATAATTAATTATGATTTAATTAGTTGGCATTGATTGACAATTTTGTTACCTTGCACAAGAATTAATTGAATTGATTGATTTACCTTCTATGGATTAATTGCCTAGTTTATCTTGTGCAGATTTGATTAGATTCCATTGGTGGGAATATTTTATTTACAAAGATAAGATGAGATCTTTTTCTGATAAGAAAATAATATTGATATATTTTGTATTATTCTATACAACGTATCTAGACATTTTTGAAGTTGAGATTCAAACTTAATTGGTGTTGTATATATACTCAAAGATTGAAGATGCAATACATGTCTTAGAGAGAAGAAGTGCATGACTTCAAGCTTTGAGAATTGCTCTCATTTTTATTCACTCTTCGGGAGAATAGGGTGAGCCTTTCGGGAGATATGCGCAATTCTTCAGGAGAAGAATTTGAAGATCTTCGGGAGAAGGTCGGTCTGCTGTCTGAAGGGATTTCAATGTTGAAGGGAGTTCAACTATGCAGACTTAAAAGTCGAGGGGATCTCGCTGAAGTTTCACTAATTGATTTGTTCAAGAACGACGTCATTAGTAAAGAGGGAGTCTTTATATTTTGTGAATAAGTCTCAATATTGTAACTATAATCTGAATTAGTGAAGTATTTATTACAGGTGGTGGTCTCGTGCATGTAAAGTACATTTGTACTTAAAATACGTAAAAATTCTGTGTCATTTATTTTACTGTCCTTTACTTATTGCAACAAGGTGTACAACAATTGAATTTGATTAACAAGTAAAATTGATAATAATACGAAAACAGATCTAACACATACAATATTAAATTGTGTATGTTCTATATGATGTTGGATTATACACCGTGTGGATATCTACAATACGGTGAAGAAAAATCAAACTATTGTAACTTAATCGAAATAAATGGCACCCTAAATTCCTAACCATTCTGATTATTAGCTACCCTAAATTCCTAACCATTCTGATTATTAGCTAGGTAGCTTCCCAGGAGGACTTTTCTTGCTGACTTTGATTTGAAGTCACATATGATTGATCTTCAAAATCAATGGTATTAAATACATAATCCATGACATAATATGGAAACATTTAGAAGGAAAAAGGAATGCTTTTATGTTGACTTATTTGAGTTTAATAAATCAAACTTTCAAGAATTATTTAATCTTAAAAAAAAAGAATTATTCTCAATCGACTAAAAAAAAGTGTGAAAAAAAATATTTTTCTCATAATTTTACTAGAATTGTTAGAATTCGAAGGGTGAGATGGAAAGGAGGAAATGGGATGGGCCTCGATTTTTGAACAGAGCACGTATTATCTTAATGTTACTGTTTATATTTGCCCATAACTGTTTCATGGAGGAACAAATTTTTGCCCATTCTAGCTTGTCATGGATTTGTAATTTCCATTTAGCAAGGAGGTATTTTCAATTTATAATTCTATTTTATTGTGGTTTTTGTATTAAAATTATATATTTTTTACACCAAATTTAAAATTTATCTACAATCAATCTATTTTTAATTTTATTTTAAAATGAATATTCCTTATTATTCTATTTACAATAACTATTTTATTTCATCAAATTTCTAATTATAATCTTGTTAACATATTAATACAATTACATATTTAAGTTTTATTTTATATTTAATTAATTAATATATTGAACTAATATAATATAATTAAGTATGATAGTAAATTAAATAATAAACATAAACAAATTAAATAATTAATAATAAAATTTAAACAGAAGTAAAAACATAAAATTAAATTAGATAAAATACAAAAAAAATATTACATTAATAATACAACTTAAACAGAAAAGTAAATAAAATAATTAAATTTTATTACAAATATTTATATACATATAAAATATAAAAAAAGTAATTTTATGGAAAAATATATAATTAACCTAAAATATTAATTTTTAAACACAATCAATAATTCTAAAATTTACTAAAAAAAATAAAAAATGGGGCATTTAGCGCATGGTTGGGTTTGGCCAAGATAAAAAACTCAACTTTTATTGTTATTATGACAAAAATATCAAAAAAGTTCTACATCCACCAATCTTGATTTGAGTTAATTATACTTGAGAGAAACTCGACTGAGTTCCTTTTGAGTTTTGGGATTACTTAAATATTTAGATTTCATCATTTACTCATTTTTTAAATATATAATTATATGTTTAAAAAAGAAAACGAGAATGAAAATGAAAGCACGCTACTAATTATGTAGTTTCATTTTCAAATTCATTTCATATTTCTAATATTTTTAATTTTCAGGGTTAAAAATATTTATATTAGGTTTTCTTTAAAAATAAAAACATGTTCGGATTGGTTAAGTTTCCAATTGTATTTTTTTTATAGTATATTTTTGTATAAAATGAGTTGAAATATTTATAAATTTAAAAATAAAATTGGAAGGTGCACGGAAATACATGAAATTTAAAAATAAATTTGAAAGGCGCATGAGAATATATGAAATTTAAAAATAAATTTGGAAGGTGCATGAAATACGTGAAATATTAATAAGTTTAAAAATAGATTTAAAAAAATAATATATTTCTAATAAAAAATAAGTAAAAATAAATATATTTTCACAGTTTTTAAATTTATATAATAAAAAAAATACCTTTTAAAAGTGAAAGCAAACGAGCACTATCCTTTTCATCGTTATAACTGATTTATTGAGAATTTCGTGGATCACCGTACTGAAAATGCTTTGCAATTGGAGAAAAAAAAAAGAAGAAGAAAATATCAGAAAAAATGCAGGTAAATCATGATTTGGACCGAACACTTTATTCAACCAAGTGTTAAAATTCAATTATGAGACTAAATTAATACCCTTAATCTCAATGAAATTTGAAAGATCGAATCTATAAGTCTAGAGTAAAATTTTTAAGACTTGAATTAGTTACTTTTGTTTTCTAAGATAAATAATTCTATTATCAAAAGATAGTGTATGAACCTGTTTCTTAAGTGCAATTCATTTTTGTCTCTCTTTTTTTTTTTTCTTTTTTTTCTTTTTTTTCGTATATGTTCCTTGGAAATTTAGAACACACTGAAGAAAAAGAGATGGATTTTGCAGCTTTGTCTCAGACACCAGAACCAGTAAAGTGAAAAGTACAGCTTCGAGATACTTCTGCTTACAAAAGCAGTACTGTGATCTAAGTTTTAAATAACTCCCAAGATTGTGTGAGAAAATTATACCGCTACATGACACAGAGATGCAGAAATTAAACAAAAGAAAAAGATAAAAAAAAAGCTAAAAATGTGGACCACTATGAATTGTCATTCGTCTGATTTCAAGACAGAAAAACCAAGGTCTATGCATCCCATAAAATTGTACAGTACAGAATCGAAATTAACAAAATTTAGGTATGTTATTTATCAAATTGAATATTAAATTGAAATAAATTACTCAGTTTGGTTCGTAATTATCGAATTTTTTTTGGTAAATTCGATACGGCAAAATCAAATTAAAAAAAATGAAAATAAATAAATTGCAGATATTCAGTTCAGCAAAACCAAATTATATGTTGATTCTAAAACAAGTTTACTCAACTTGTACAAACCATTCACCATTCCTATTTTTTATACTTTTAAATTAAAACCCTTATAGATCATTAACATTATCCAACAATCTCATTCTTGATAACTAAAAAGTAAAAAAATAAATGAAATATCATATATTAAGGAAATAAGAACATGAAAGAATGCCCAATAGTGTTAATTGCAGCAGAGTTGATTAAGATTGCGGGTTAACTCTAGATATTGAGGTGTGATAACTATGCTCCACTTCTTGTATCATGATTGCTGTTCCTAGAACTAGATTCCCTAATGCAATACTAACAGACGGTTAGAAGGGCCATGAGTTGTTTTATGGAAGCCCTTTCGATGCTTAAGTCAACAAGATTTCTTAAGAGAATAAATACAAATGGAAAGCAAGAAATAAAGTGCGTGTGTTGTAAATAAATAGGAGTGTGGAATTATACTTATTTAATTGGGACATCGGCATCTTGGGCCTCTTAGGCCTAGTGAATTTAATTGGACTGAAGTTAGATATGTGTTGGATTAAAATAAAATAAAACGATCAATACCCATCATACGATCCTTTAACTCTCAGGCAGCTTAGCGAAGAAGTAGTTGGTTGGGAGTAAAGAACTTTGTCTAGGAGGCAGTGTGTTGACAATAGAGGTGTGATATGTTTGTTATGCTAGAGAACTATAAAAAATGAAGCTTTTTATGACTTTGTATGGAGGAATAGTAACTATCCCTGCGAGGATAAATAGTCGAATTCATGTTCTTAGAGTTGTAATTCCAAACCCTTGCCCTCATTTTCTTCTTTTCCTTTTAGAGTAGTCATATCGAGGAGAGTAGGTTCAAGATTTGGTCATGGGAGGAGGAATGTTGGTGATCATTCATCGCGTGATTAATGCGTGAAGACAATCGTATCGACTAGATAAACAATAGCGGTAGTGATGCCTCTCTCGGCCGAGGTAGGGGTGCAGGTCGCCTCTATTGGTCGCTCTTTTACTGTCGAGGTATAGGAGCCTTGATAGCCACCTTAGGCCGAGGCTCTTGATGCCTTGGCCGGCTTGCTTCAGCCACTATGTCTTTTAGCCAAGGCTGTGATGCCTAGGCCGTGTTTTTCTTGTTATTGCTAGGAACGACTCTCCGCCTAGTGGGGGTTAACTGCTCATAGAGTTCTTAGTTCAATTTGTCCTGTTTTTTTTTTGTTGTTGTTTTTCTTCTCCCTTTGTGAATGACTTATGCAGAGAATCAGTTCTTGTTGAGTATCTTGAGAGAGTTTCTCCTAGGCTAAGGAAGGCTCTTCTGGGCCTGTCTACTCGCCTTTCTGAGTTGCTGGAATGGAAGGATATTGAGTCCCATATACTAACTCTTCTTACTATTGCTATTGTTATTGCTCCATGATTCTCGTATTATTGACCTGGATTCTCAGCCTTTTTCTTACTAAGTTATTTCCTCATGGCAGTATTTTATAAATTTTCTATGAACGTATGACTTGATTTGAGTTGTCCTTAGGGACCAAAGAGTTAGCTTGGAATAATATAGTGCCTCTGCTTGTGGGACTTGATCGTATGCTCGGGTTTAAGCCACCGCTTACAGGACTTGGTCATAGGCCTGGAATGGTTTTGAGCCACTGCTTACGAGAACTTGGTCATAGGCCTGGAATGGTTTTGAGCCATTACTTATGAGGACTTATTCTATGCCCCAGATGATTTTAAGCCACCTTTTACGGGACTTAGTCTATGCTCATGATGGTTTTGAGCCACCACTTATAGGACTTTGTTGTTGCTTCTTGCCTAATTATTTGTTAATTTCAGAGTTCTGAGTGCATTAGGCTCCATGCAGATGTAATCAATTTTTTTTATATGTGCAAGCAACAATAATAATTATGAGATGTAAACATAAGCAACCATAAACTTAGTCAAATAATTTCATAAATATCGTAAAATGTAAATCTTCCCACAAACATGAAGTCCTACAAACACAATCACAAATAACGAGGTAAATAATGCATAATGCTTCATGGCAAGAGAGAAGCACACTATTGAAGGACTTAGTTCTAGATAGGTTTTCAACCATTTTTTTTAATTACTTTCTGCTAAGGATAAAACTTCTTGAGATTGTCTACATTCCCATTAAGGCTTTGCAATTTGTAAGCTCCAAGTCTCACGATCCCGTAATCTTGTGGGGTTCTTCCCATTTTGCATCTAATTTTCCAACGAGCCCTGAGAGTTATGCCTTCTTCATCACCAGGTCCCCCATTTGAAATCTTCGAGAGCATACCTTGGAGTTGTAGGCCTTGGCTATCCTACTTTTTTTAAATATCTGCCTGCGTGGAGGCCCTTTCTCTTACTTCATCAATTAAATCAAGATTATTCCTCAGGCCTAGGTTGTTTACCTTAGGAGTGTAGAGCACTACCTTCAGGCTCGGCTTTCTCATTCCCATACATGGTGTTGAGTGATAGTCCTATAAGATGGATGGGAGCTCGTGTGCCCATGCTCCCAAGTGAGTCTTTATATGTTGAAGGATAGTATGGTTTGTGACCTCTGCTTGTCTATTGGCTCGAGGATTTCCAACGGAGGTAAAGAATTGTGTGATTGATAGCTTCTTGCACCATTCTCAAAATTTTACCCCCTAAAATTGCATTCCATTATCTGAGATTAATGTGCGAGGTAAGCCAAATCTGCAAATAATGTTTCTCCAAGTGAACTTTAAAACTTCATTCTTAGAAATTTTTGTAAGAGGCTTAGTTTCCACCCATTTGGTGAAGTAGTCACTACTACTATTAAGAACTTTCTCTACCCTAGTGTAAAAGAGAATGGTCCAACAATGTCCATACCCCACTGAGCAAAAGGGCTAGGACTTTCAAGAGATTGCAAGAGCTCCGTTGGCAAGTGAGGCACATGGCATGTTCTTGATAAGCTTTGCAACATTGTACCAAGGCATTAGCGTCCTTGAGCAAGGTGGGCTAAAAGTATCCTTACATTAGGGTCTTTGCTGCTAAGGTCTTCCTCCAAGGTGACTACCACAACTTCCCTCATGAATTTTTCTTAGGACATGATTCTCAGTTGCTGGAGATAAACATTTAAGATATAGTTGAGCAAAGCCATGCTTGTATAACTCTCCATCATTCAGAACAAAGTGTGCTGCTCGAGCTCTTACTCTTTGTGCCTCTTGAGGAATCTCTGGTAATGCCCCTATGTCGAGGTATCGAATGATCTCATCTTTTTGGATAGATGATCCTCCTCACTTTTAAGGACTTCTACTCCTGGGTTGTCAAACTCTGAATGGCTGGACATAAAAAAGTGATCTTCTTACTAGTAACAGATGCCTAAAAGCTGGTGATCTTGGCTAATTGATCCACCTTCATGTTCTCACTTAACAAAATTTGCTTTATCACAAACTCATCGAACTTAGACTATAGGTCCTTGACTAGGGATAAATATTTTCCTATTTTTTTTCCTCTTGCTTTATAAGATCCCTTAGTTGAGAGTTAGTGTGTGTAATGAGTCTTCGCACTCCAGTTGCAAGGGCTAACTTTTCTCTTGCTAGCAATGTTTCATATTCTACTTCATTATTAAAAGTTGGGAACTCAAACTTGATGTCATATTCAATTTCGTCTCTCTAGGGGCTTTCTAGTAAAATCCTTACTACATTTTCCATAGAGGTAGCAGAACCATCCACATAAAGGCTCAATCAGGAAATGAGTTGCTAGGATCATCGGCCTTCATCTCCACAAGAAAGTCGGCCAAGGCTTGTGCTTTTATGGCTGGTTTTGGATGGAATACTATCCCATACTCACTCAACTCTACTGCCCACTTCACCATTCTTTCAGACATGGCTAGATTCGACAAAACTTGCTTTTGAGGGTAGTTGGTTTATACCACCACTTGATACAATTAGAAATATAGCCTCAACTTTTGTGTGGCAGAGTCATTGCTAATGCCAACTTCTCAATCTATGTATGATGGAACTCAACACCCAGTAGAGTACGACTAATATGGTAGGTTGGGTGGTGTTCCCATTGCTCCTCGTGCACTAAGACCGTACTGATGGCTTCCTCTGAGATCGCTAAGTATAAGAATATAGTCTCTTCTTCATTTAGCTTAGTCAGTAATGGTGGTGAAGTCAAGTATTTCTTTAGCTCCTCAAATACCTGCTGGCAATCTGGCACCCACTCAAACTGCCATCTAGTCTGAAGTAACTTGAAGAATGGGAGACCTTTATCTACTAGACTTGCAATGAAGCAATTAATAATGCTAGACGTCCATCCAAAACTTCTACATTTCTTTAGTAGTTGCAGGTGAAGACATGTTCAGGATGGCGTCTATCATCTTCGGGTTGGCCTCAATACCTCGCTTGGATATTATGTATCCCTAGAATTTTCTTCTATGTACTCTGAAGGTGTATTTAGCGGGGTTTAACTTTATTCCACAACCCTTGAGGATTTTAAAGCACTCTTTCAAGTCTGATACATGGTGGCATCCTTTACAAAACTTGTCTTTTCTTGGTCTTCTATGGCTAGTTGTATCTTGTTATATCCCTAGAAAGTATCTAGAAAGCTCACATCCATATGTGGTGTCCACTAGAAAATCGATCCAGGAGAATACATTATTTGGCATGTTTTGTTTAAATAAGTGAAATCAATGCATAATCTCCATTTCCCACCAGACTTGGGCACCAACACTATTTTAGCTAGCCACTTAGAATATTATACGAGGAAAATGTAGTAGGCTACAAGCAGTTTGTCCACCTCTTGCTTAATGGCTTTGTTTTCTCAAGTCCAAATGTCCTCCTTCTCTGCTTGACCGATCTTATATTAGGGCCAATATTAAGACGATGAACAACTAACTCCAGATGTATGCCTTGTAGGTCCTCCATCTCTCAAGTTGACACTTGTGCATTATTCCAGATGAATGTTATTAGCTCTTATTCGGTAGCTGCATCCAATTGGGATCTAATAAAAATTATTTTCATCTCATCTCCGGGGATCGTCGCGACATTCTTCAACTCTTTCGCTACTTCCAGCCTAGTCTCTTCTTTCCTCATTTTTTCTGCTTGCTTGCTCATCAAGTATATTAGGTGGGATTACACCAGTTTTGGTACTGAGGTTGAGGGATTGGTTACCCCAACGTTATTTTTTTTAATAGTGAAACAACATTCTATGTCCATCCTCATATCTTCTAGCACCTCACCTACTCCTATCAGAATATGAAACTTCAACTTCAAGTGGTATGTGAAAGTTATAGCTCCAAATAGGTTAAGACTGGATCTGCCCAAAAATTACATTGTACCTTATCGGGACTTGGACCACCAAGAATTTCAGTATCCTGGTTTCGCAGTAAGGATGTGATCCCAATGAGAGGGGGAGAGGTCACTCTCCCCTAATACTTTAACATTTGCATGCTCGAGTCTCTGGAGAGTGGTATTGGTTGTAGTCAAAGAAGAGTAATCCATTATAGCTGGAGAAAAACATGGTAAGAGATGACGTCAGCATAATTGTCATCCATTATAGCTAGAGAAAAACATGGTAAGGGATAATATTAGCATAACTGCTTATGTCGATCAGGACCTTCTTTACCTAAAAGTTTGCTAGAGCCACTGAAATGACTAAGGCCCCATCATGCGCCTCTCATAAGGAATCCAAATCGCAATCATCAAACTTGATCTCATCTTGCTGTCTATGGAGGCATTACACTCGGCTAGGTGGAGGGAAGTGCTGAAAATGCACTCCTTGCAATGCACATAAGAGCGCCTTTTGGATTATGGATGAGACTCTGCATAACAGTCATCCTGAAATCACACCCACGGATCTAGGATCACTTGGGAACCTTGCTTCCATGTTCTGCTTTCTCAATGCTACGACAGGGGTTTTCCACCTAAAATGTTGTGGGTTATCTCTAGATGCTGAGATGTGGTAACTCCATCATGATTGTTGCTCCTAGAGCTAGGCTCCCTGTCAACAACACAAACAAAAGATTATGAGGACCTGGTTGTCTTAGAGAAGCCCCTCCAATGCTTAAATCAGTAAGATGTAGAGAGAATAATTACCAACAGAAAGCAAGAAACAAAATGCATGTGCTGTAAATGAATGGGAGAGGGTACTTATACCTATTTAATTAGGACATAGGGTAAAGGAAGACTGAAGATGGCTAGAATTTGTTGGTTGTACTCATGCATGAACGTGAAAGAAAAAAAATGAAATTGAAAAACTAATAGCTGGATAAGTTAAAGGTTAAAATAAAAATATATAATAAAGTTTCTGTATTCAGTTCAGTTCTATCAACCGAGCCAAATTACCAGTACTGTACCAAATACTAAAAAACTAAAACCTAAAAAACCAAATATTAAACTAAAATTTTGATTTGATATTCGAAATGCACTGAAATTTTAATTTCGTTTTGATTTAGCTAGTACACCGAACTATGCATACCTCTATAAAAACCTTACAGAGTAGTTGGCCCAAAATTTTTGATTTTGTTGTTCTCATTTTTTGGATTTGAAAGAAAACCACTTGATGTGTGCCTCTTTTTTTTGTTTCCAAGCCCCAACCACCAATAATATCACTTTTCTCACTCTCCTCCATTATTCTTTTTTTTTTTTGTAGATCCCCATTCCCTATTTCTCACTCCACGAGTCTAACAAAAAAATATTTTCTTTCTTCAAAACTTTCATCTTCCCATTTATTTTTTGTGGGCCTTTATTTCTTTATGTCTTTGTATTCTAACAATGAGTTATCTACAATAGTTCTTGAATAATTCGTAAATCTTATTCATTAGATTTTGGTATATAATAAGTGGAGCCTATGATTATATAAAGAAAAAGCTATTAGAATTATTTTACTTAAAACATTAAATAACTTAGGTAAGTGACATAAGTTACAAGTGTTTAACATCAAACTAATATAAGAGAAATAAAATAAGTACACATAACAAGTTCGCATACATATACATATATATATATATATATATATATATATTCACATAAGAGAGTGATTGATATGTAGGAATGAAAATGATGATGGAAAATAAATGATTTGAGTATAACAATTGTATGCTTGGTATGTACAAGGAATAAGAAATGAATGCAATCGCCATTCCTTACTTGATTCCAATCCCATGATTGATAATGAAAAATGAAATGAATGGTAGGAATGAAATAAAATTATTTTTAATAACCAAATTACCCTTCAATAGATATTTTTTAAAATAAAATTATTATTCAATATGTTGTGCATAAATAAGTCTGTTACGATTCTAGTCAGTGATAAACAATTTATATACATAATCTCATACTGATATAAATCTTTTTTCAATAACTGCTAAATTACCATCATCTTGGAGAAGTTATCGGAAGAAGATTCTTAATAGTTCTGAAATTTTTTCTTATGAACAAATTCAGAAACATCTGAGAATTGTGAAAGAATCCAAGGCAAGAGATATATAAGAGTGAAAACTCTTATGAGGGCACTTCTAAAGCCAATGTCGTTAGTTAACCTGAACAATAAAACAAAAATAAGAGAAATGAAATTCTCACGGTTCTAAAAAGGACCAAGGGAGCATGTTATGTCTGTGGCAAGAGAAGGCATTATGGTTGTGACTGTAGGTTTTGGAAGAAATTAAAAGAATAAGAGACAAATGTAAATTCTGTTGAGACAGAAATCGTGGTTGCTATGAGCCTCGTAAATGTTATCCAAGGCAAGGTTGCGAGATGGTGGTATGATACTTGTACTACGATACATCACCTATGATAGATCATTGTACAATACCTATTAAGAGATCAATGATGGTCAAGAAAATCCACATGGAAAATGAAGGTCATTCTAAAGTGGTTGGAAAAGGTAATATGGAACTACGCTTCATATCTAGCAAGAAGGTCGTTTTAACCAATGTGCTTCATGTTCCAGATATGAACCAGAACCTTGTTAGTGCAGAACTCTAGGGAAAACCTGGAATCAAGGTTGTGTTTGAGTCCGGAGAACTGATTTTGTCTCTAAATAATATTTTGTTGGATAAAGGCTATTCTCGTAAAGGAAAGGTCAAATTATGTACTTGTAACATTGACAATGATAATAATAATACTTCTATTAACTTATGACATAATAAGTTATCACATAAAGGAAAAAACACTATGAATGGTGAAAAATAGCTTAATTTCATGTGATATTGATAATATTGAGAAATATGAAATTTGTGTTAAGTCTACAATGAGTAGAAAGCCTTTTCAATGTTTAAAGATATTCACAATTACTTGAACTAGTGCTTTCTGATATTTGTAAATAAAATGGCGTGTTAACTAGAGGAGGTAAAAGGTCTTTTTTTACTTTTATAGATGATTGCCCAAGATATACATATTTGTACCTTTTAAAGCTAAAAATGAAGCTTTTAATGAATTTAAGGTATACAATGAGGAAGTAGAAAATGTACTTAGAAAATTAATACTTAGGAAGGATAAGGGTGGAGAATATTTTCCTAGTGTGTTTAATGCATTTTGTGAAAAAAAAATGGTATAATTCATCAATTTTCTGCACCTCATACTGATCATAAGAGCTATCTTCACAAATCTTTAGTTTTGCTAATATTCTACGTTAGATGATCATGGATCTCTTGTTTTCAAATATTGACCCAATTCTTTTACTTATTTCAAAAGATGTAAAGCTTTCTCCAAAAAAGACAATAAAGCAAAGTCAAGAAAATTCAAAGTAAGGTAAGTATTTATTCAAGATAGACTCAAAAAAGAAAGGGTAACGCAAGGGCAACTAGTGTTAGTTCAAAATAGAACACTTCATTTTGGTGGTAAGAGTTGAAACCTGCATACTATCATTCACTAACTTATGAAAAGCACGTGGTGATAGTTTATGGAGGGAAGCTACAGTATCTGTTGTAAATCTGCCTATTTTTTCATGACAACTTGCCCTTCGTGAAAGGGAAAAAACTAAGTGGTCAATATAATGGGAAAGAGCCATAAAATATAATTCAAGAACTTATAAACAACCATCTCACCACAACATCATCTAAATATTTGTAAATATCATCTATTAGAGCAATCAACCATTGTATTAAAGCTTCCATTCATTCCAAATCACTGGAAAACTTGTCAACTTTTGTTGGCTTAAATACGTTAATTGCAAGATATAAGAACAATTCCAATAAGATTTTCAAAAAGACAAGTATGTCCACATGGATTTTTCATGATTACTGGAGTTAAACTCTTTCACTGATCAAATCAAAGTTTTCTCATCTATTAAGTATAAAATATAAGTGTTGTTTACAAAGAACGACAAGAGCAAGCCAACTTAAAATAGGAAAAAAGATATCTGGATTTAGGAAAAGGAAAGGATAGCTCTAAGGGCTCTCTGGTTAACAAAAAGAAGGCACTCAACTACAACACAATTGAGAGCAACGAAGTTGAATGTGTTGTTAATTTTTTTTTATGTATGATAGAGTGGTTGGACATGGTTCATATTCTTGAATACTTTAGCCAAAATATTCTTGACCACTAGAAATGTGTATGTTAATACTTAATAACATGATTTAATACCTACAATAAGATGGTCGATTCAAGTGTAACCAAACACAAACTTCTCCATTACTCTAAAATCTCATTGCAAAAAATGACAATAAAACGTAGTGCAACTTTAGAACCTAACATTGACATTATTGTTATTATTGAAATAACAACATAATATTGTGCAATTTATAATCCATCTTTCTATTTAAAATTAAGCCAACATTAATCAAAGAACACAAATGTGTAAATTGAGAGCTAAACTGAAGCAAAGGGCTAATCAATGCTCATTTCAAATGTAATTCTTCTGCCTGTTTACTAAGAAGACATCTCTCATGGATCAGTTACTAACCTTTGAGATACCTCCACTCCCAACTTTGTCAATAGTTTTCTTACTTGTCTTTAGGTCTGTCAAGAACTTATCCAACCTAAATATATCTTCTTTAGTTTTCTGGTTTTTCTCAAACTTAACAGGCCTTTCTCTAGAACCAGTCCTCTTATATGCACCCACAAATTCTCTACTAGGCCTAAAGCGCTTAGTCTTTCTCAAGTTCTCCAAGTGTTTATCTATACACCATACATCCATCATCCATCTCTTTCTTAGGCTTGCACATAGTATCCATAGTAGATTAAGCATTAAATAAGCCTGCCATAAATATTGTAAGCATCATTAATGTTAAATCCATTTCTCCTGGTTATACAAACTTTAGTTATACATAACTTCATTGCTTATTTCTCTAGTGGTGGCTTGGTGGCATTATTAAAGCAACTTTCTCACTAATATCATGGTCCCCATTCCTAGCATTTTGGTATCCTTGCCCATTACAACATTCTTCGCCTCTAGCATTCTCTCTCTCTCTCATTCTCTTTGCACCACTTCTCACAAAGTTTTTCCCTGCTTATGATTCTCACTCATGGTATAATCCACTCTCATATCTCTACTATTAAGTGCACCCCTCTTAGAATTCAGTGGCATAACAACTACTAGAGCAATACCAGATTTCTCAGATATTACCTCTAGGGCCAATTCCCGCAGTTTCATCTCGTTTTTCTTTTTTTCTTTCATCATCCTCTCATTTTGAACCTTTAACCATGTTACAACAACCTCTCTCGCTTTATGTTTAGCAACATATAGAGCTTCTAAGAGTTTAGGCAAATTATCATTAGTCTAACCTCCTGAAGTACCCGACCCTTGGCAGCAGACGCTGTTGGAGAAGTATTGTATATCTCTTTGGATTCTTCCAAGTAGAAATACAATATGGGATATTCCAGTCTTGCTGTTCTTTCGCAATCATCGGCCAAGATAGAGAAACATATAACTCGCATAACTGGAGAACATAAAGTTTTGGGAACCTTATTATGCTTAAACTTGGGAGGCTCTAAAACATCCACTGGCATTTGTACTATGCAGGTAATTCTCTCCTTAGCCCTTGAATTAAAGGGGCTAAATTGATGTGATGGCTTGTATTAATGAACTTAGATCAGATAATATAAGAGAATCTTTTAGCTGCTCAGCTCTCAACCTGAAGCTTACAATCTTCTCGAGCGCATTCTTTGTCTCCTGAGTCGTCCCATCAATCTTTTTGTGCTTCCCATTCATATCCATTTTCTCCACTTCTACATCATCCTCCATAGCCATTGGAACAAGATCCGAATGCTGAGAATAGACAATCATTTCTATATTTTGATTTTGCCAACTATTGAATCATACATCAAGTTCCATGCTCATCCATTGTGAGAGACAAAATCTTTACACTAGGTTTCAAATTCATGGTCCAGCTCATACCAAATGGGTACTGTGGATAGCCAATCTCCATGAAGGCTTCTCCATCCCCAAAGTCATAAAGTTTAATAGGCATAAACCCAACACATTTCAAGTAAGGTGGTATCCACTTGGCTTTGGGGGCTTCGAAACCCTCAGCCTCAAATAAACTGCACCTGATTTTGAATAATGGATCATTAGAGTGATCATAATTTGTATTTATAATGGACATTACCTTTAGATGAAAGTCTTTCAGAGACACCAACTTTACACCCTAGTCACAACAAAAGTAATTATCCACTTTATAAAAAACCTACAAAAAATGATAGAAGTAACTTGTAATATGGAAAGGCATCTCTCTTATCCCATATAGAGAAAATGAAAGAGTTTGATATATGTCTCTAGAAGTTCAAAATAGAACTAGGAGGGAAAATAGAAGGAATAAAAAATATAAATTTCTATATATATTTAACATCAATGAACTTAAACTTGGTTGGGTGTCAAGTAGAATGATATGAAATCCTTATAAAGATTTAACGAAATTCCAACTTGTTTTGTAAATCAATCGACCAACAAAAGAATCTATGTTATAATCTTTTCCTGATATAAGAACAACATAATGTGATATAACTATTTCTTTTTGTTATTTTTTGACCTATCTTTTGCTTTATTATTATTCTACGTTAAATAAAAATGGATCTCTTGTTTTTAAATATTGGCCCAATTCCTTTACATATTTTAGAAGATGTAAAACTTTATCAAAAAAACTCTATAAAATAAGAAAAAATCCAAAGCAAAGTAAGTATCTAATTAAGCATAGACTCAAAAAGGAAAGGGTAGCATAAGGGCAACTAGTGTTGGTTTAAAATAATGAGAATGCTTTATATCGATGGTAAGAGTTGATACCTGCAAACTATCATTCACTAGCTAATCTAAAACATGTGGTGATAGTTTCGTGAGGGAAACTAATATAAATCTTCCTATTTTACTATCAGGGGCAACATACCCTTCCTAAAAAGAAAATAACTAAATGGTCAATATAATTGGAAAAGGCCACAAACTTAAATTTCAAGACTTATAAACAGCTTCTCACCACAACATCATCTATATTTTTTTTTAACTAAAATTAGAATCTTGAAACATGGGGAAAGAGGGGAAGGGCAAGATTCAAACCGCTGACCTCATCTATAAGAGGTGAGACCATGTGCCACCACTCCTAGTGAGTGTTGGTTACAACATTATCTACATATTTCTAAACATCATCTATTAGAGCAAACAACCACTGCATTGAAGCTTCCACTCCTACTAGATAACTGGAAAGCTTATCAATATAACACCAACTATAATATACAAGAAGAATTCCAAAAAGATTTAAAAAAAAAACATTCTTAAGACTTTTGAGTTGAGATCTTTCAAAGATCAAATCAATGCGTACCCTACCTATTCAATATGGAAAAATAAGTGTTGTTTATCAAGAACACCAAGTGAAGGCCAATGTAAAATACATAAAAGGATGTTTTGATTCAGGAAAAGGAAAAAAATAGCTCTGTGGGATTTTGGTTAATTTGAAGAAAAATAAATAAGAGGGCAGACAACTTTAAACCAGCTAAGTTTAATAGTTGTGGAATTTGTTTTTAGGTATGACAAAATGGAGGAACACGGTTCATATTGTTTAATATTTTAGCCAAAATATGCTTGACCAAAAGTGCACTTTAGAATCCAACATTAACATTATTGCTATTATTAAAGTAACGACAAAATATTGTCCAACTTTCTATTTAAAATAAAGCCATCATTAATTAATGAACACAAATGTATAAATTGAGAGTTAAACTAAAGCAAAGGCCAACTTAACGTTCCATTTCAATTTATAATCACCTGATCACTTAACAACCATTTCTCATAGATCAGTTACTAGCCTTCAAGATATCTCCACTCCCAACTCTGTCAATTATTTTCTTACATGTCTTCATGTCCGCCAAGAACTTATACAAACCAAATAGATCTTCTTCAAGTTTTTGGTCTTTCTTAAACTCAACTTGTCTTTCTTTAGGACCAGTTCTCTTGAACGTACCCGTAAATTCCCTGGCAGGCCTAAAGCGCTCAATCTTTCTCAAGTTCTGACGCTGCTCATCCACAATACATCTCATCATCCATCTCTTTCTTAGGCTTATATAGAGTATCCATAGAAGATTAAGCAATAAATAAGCCCTCGCCACAGATGTTGTAAGCATCATAAGTGGTAAACCCAGAGTCTATCCATTCCTTGGTTATACGACCTTCGATTAGACATATCTCCACTCTTTTCTCCAACGGTGGCTTTCCAAGAACAATTTTCTCACTAATATTGTGGTTTCCACACATAGTAATTTTAGTTTTCTTGCCCAATGCAACATCCTTCGCCTCTAGTATTTTGTCCATCTCACTCTTTTTTCACAGCTCCTCACGAATTATTTATGTGTGTGATCGTTCCTCGGTCTTTTATTTTATCTTCTTGCTTATATCTTTCACACATTCATAATCCACTCTCATATCACTAAGTGCACCCCTCTGAGAATTTAAATGGCACAACAATTTATAGAGCAACACCAACTCTCTGAAATCTTGTTTTTGGGCCAACTCCAACAATTCCATCTCGTTCTTTTCCTCTTTCACTATCCCCGTATTCTAAACTTTCAACCATACTGCCTTTATCTCTTTTTATTCAATGACATATAAACCTCTGAGAGTTTAGATAAAATATCATTAATCTAAGCCTCCAGAAGCACCCGACCATCGACACCTAGACATTGCTGGAGAGATGTTATATATCATCTTGTGTTATTTCCATTGAAAATGCAAGGTAGGATTTTCTAGTTCTTCTGGTCCTTTATAGTCATCGGCCGAGTTGGAGAATATATAACCAGCATAAGTGGAAAACATGAAGTTTTAGGAACCCTCTTGTGTTGAAACTTGAGAGGCTCCAAAGCATCCATTGGCATCTCAACCATGCGGATAATTCTCTCCTTAGCCCTTGAATTAAAGGGGGTAAATTTCTGTGATGGCTTGTACTTAATAAACTTAGAATTAGAAGACTGTGTAGAAATATCTTTTTGTTGCTCAGCATAAACCCAGAACTTACAATCTTCTCGAGTGCAGCCTTAGTCTCTTGGGTCATTTGAACAATCTCTTTATGTTTCTCATCCATATCCATCTTTTCCTCTTTAGCATTATCCTTCACAAATATTCAAATAAGATCCAGATGCTGAGAATAGGCAATCTTTTTTGCATTTTGATTCTACCTAAGGTCAAGTTCCAATGCTCATCCACTATAAGGGGAAAAATCTTATTATAAGGTTTCAATTCATGCTCTAACCCATACCAAGTGGGTATGTAGATAGCCAATTTCTGTAAAGGTCCCCCTATCCCCAAAGCCATAAGGTTTCATAGACTTAAACCCAACACATTTCAAATCTACAACAATGTCATAACACCAAATAACAACATAACATAGTGCACTTTAGAACCCAACATTGATATTACTATTATTGAAATGACAACATAACATTGTGCAATTTTTATCCGAATTTCTGTTTAAAACAAAACCCACATTAGTTAAAAAACACAAATGTGTAAATTGAGAGCTAAACTGAAGCAAAGGCCAATTTAATGCTCTCTTTAAAAGGCAATCATGATCTACTTGATCACTCAGAAGTCATCTCTCATAGATTGGTCACTAGCTTCAAGATACCTCCACAATCAACTTTATCAGTTATTTTCTTACTTGTCTTAAGGTCTATCAAGAACTTATTCAAACTAAATAGATCTTCTTCAGATTTTAGGTCTTTCTCAAACTCAATAAGTCTTTCTGTAGGACAAGTCCTCTCGGATGTACCCATAAATGCCCTACCAACTCTAAAATGCTCAGTCTTCCTCAAGTTCTCCAGTTGCTCATCTGCACCACCATATATCTCATTATATATCTCTTTGTGAGGCTTGTATAGAGTATCCATAGTAGATTGAGTTGTACATAAGCCTTTGTCATAGAAGTTGTAAGCATCATCATTGGCATAACCACAATCCATCTCTTTATCCTGGTTATATAACCATAGGCAAACATAAGTAGACTTGACCACGAGACCGGGTCAGAATCGGACTCAGCCTATAACCAGCCCATGGTCAACGGTCTGAAAACCATTGACCACGACTCGGAAATTTCAACCTTTAACCGACACTTAAGTCCAAAGGCCAATTAAGGATTAGGGTTTCCCAACCTTTAAACTACTGGGTCCAACTGTTCTGGCATGTTTTCAAACCAAACAACCATATTTTTGGTCGTTTTGTTTGATCACCCCCATTTATTATTCTTTTAATAGATCTCTAAACATATATATAACCTACATACCCTATTATTTTTTTCTCACAAAAAATGCTCAAGTTCTCTAAACTCTCTCAAATCTCAAATCTCTCAATTCTTACAACTATAAAGGGTCAATTTTATTTTTCAAGTATTTAAGTATTTGTTGTTAATTCTTTCATTTATATTATTAATACAATTATTTTATATTTCCTTCATCTTCAATTCTATTAATTATCAAATGGCCGGTTCAAGTTCAAGCAGTGGAAGTAAGGGAAAGATGACCTCTTCTAACATTAGTTCAACACCTATGCTCAACATGAATTATGAAGTGGAAATCAGTGATGATGAGCAACATCATACATTTCCAACTCAAAAAAGTATGAGTGATGCCGATGTTCGAGCTACTTCTACTCTAAAATCTTTTATTTTCACCAAATATTTGAGAAAGTAAAATTTTCGTCTAGAGAGATGCGAGCAAAATGTAAGTATTGCTCTCAACATATAAATTTTAATTTGGAGGTGGTCATAGATCATTGACAAGACATATAGAGAAGAAACATCCAATTGAATATGGAGTTGGCTATTCTCAAATTCAAATCTTGACTTACTCGTCTTCTAGTGGAGATAACGATTCTAACTTATTTAAATATTCTGATGTTAATTTTATAGAAAGATTAGCTAAATTTGTTGTTGTTGAACATTTTTTTTTAATTTTGATAAAAAAATAAACTTTTGAAGATTTGTCAAAATGCATTAAATAATGCTGCTAAACATGTTCTATGAATCACACTCACACACACTATAAAAATTATATAATAAAGGTAAAAAATATTTAATTAAATTATTTGCAAATGCAAATAATAAAGTTTCTTTATGTTCTAATATTTAGATCATTGACAAATATATTCATATATGGGTATTACTTGTCATTGGATTGATAATTCTTGGTCAATCCAAGAAAGACTACTTGCATATAGAATGTTCGATGAAGCGCACACAACTGAGAACATTTCTTAAATGATATTATTAGTATTAGAAAATATAATTTAACTACTAAAATCTTTTCAATATCATTTGACAATGCTAGTTCAAATATTGCAAGTATTAAAGATCTTAAAGTTGTATATGAGGCATCAATTGATGGTAAATTATTTCATATTAAATGTGCATGTCACATTTTAAATTTGAGTGTACAAGATGGATTAAAACATTTAGAATATCAACTTAGGCCCATTAAAAAGTAAATGCTTATTTGTGGTCACATCCACTAGTTATGAAACAATAAGCTAAATTTTGAAAGGCCAATGGTATGAGGTCTAAAAGATTTTCACGGGATGTCTACCAGTTGATGTTCAATATATTTATTATTACAAGAATCTTTTGATTATAAAGAATTATTATGTATATTTTTTATGGAAAATATTAATAATGTACATTTGTTTCCAAGCCAACGGGCAGTCTGTAAAAAAATGTAATATTTTAATTTTTTTTAATGCCATCTTACAATTATTTAAAGTTTATTACCCAACTCTCCATTTAGTATTAATTAATTATTGTAATATTGCAACAGTTTTATATCAATACTCTAGTGATAAAATTTTAAAATATTGTGTTGAATCAATGAAAACTAAATGGAAAAAATAATTTTTGCACATTACATAAATTAATTTAGTTGTTATTGCTTTTGATCCTAAGTTTAAATTAGATGGTTTATAAGACTTGCTAACAATGTATTATTGATGCTTTAATTCCTATTACAAATGACCTTTCTCCCAATCCCGCATTTATTGTTATGAATGTTACAACATATTTAAGTGATTTTTATAATGAATATAGTTTAAAATATGAGGGACAAGTTACTCAACTTGGAACACCAAATACTAGTAGTAGTAGTTCTAGGCTTATTAAGACACAACTTTTAGTAAAAGAATGGCCAAAACATATGAGAGGATTCTCAGGTTCCAGTCAGGAACTTGAAAATTATTTTAACGTTACTTTTGAGTTTAATGAGACAGATGACATTGGAGAATTCGATAATTTACGATAGTGGTTGCAAAAGATGTGGACTTACCCAATTTTATCTGTGATGACGAAGGAGGTTCTTGCTTGTCTCATCTCAATAATTATTGTGGAGCAAGTCTTTAGCATGAAAGGTAACATATTGAGCCAAAAAATCTCAATTATGTCTCCCGAATCTTTAGAAGCCCAATCATGTCCCGACGATTGGACGAAGGTTGAAAAATGAATAAAAGATGTGCAAAATTCGAATGATGAATAAGATGACTTAGACATGGAAAGAGCAAACGGGTGAGAGTGATTGAGTCACACTATTCCCTAAGGTAAGAGGGCTAAAAAAGTAAGAGAACCACATGAGTTTTGATTCCTCTACACCCTAAGAGACATAGGTAACTTAAATTTAAGTTCAAACCATTTGTTTTTATTTTTAAAATTTTTAGGTTTAAATTTTAGTTAATAATATTTTTTTAAATTTAGCTTCAAATTTATAAAATAAAAAATAGTTAAAGACCGATTCATGAATCATCGATTAAATGGACCCAAAATTGCAACTTCATGAACTGGTCCTTAATCGGCATCTGTCAGTTAAGATTAATGGTTGGGATTTTCCAATTTTGGACCCGTTGGTCCGATTCATGAACTATGGTCGGTTGTAAACATAACCTTAGCCTTTTTTTTCTCCGGTGGTGGCTATTCCAAGAGCAACTTTCACACTAATATTGCGGTCTCCATCCCTGTTAAATTTGGTTTTCTTGCCCATTGCAGCATCCTTCACCTCCAGTTTTTTGTCCCTTTCCCACTCTTTATGCCTCTTTTCACAAATTGTTTCCTTGTGTGATTGTTCCCCTCTATCTTCTTTTGTCTTCTTGCATACATCTTGTACATATTCATAATCCACTCTCATATCACTATTATTAAGTACACCCCTCTCACAATTCAGTAGCAAAACAATTGTTGGAACAATACCTGTTTTCTCAGTTTTTGACTATCGGGCCAACTCCTGCAATTCCATCTCATTCTTCTACTTCTCTTTCATCATCGTCTCATTCTAAACATTCAACTGCACCACAACAGCCTCTATAAATTTATATTCAGCTACTTATAAAGCCTAGGAGAGTTTTGGAAAATTATCATTAATCTGAACCTCTTAAAGCAACCGACCAATGACTGCCCGACGCTATTGGAAAGGTATTGTTTATCCCTTTGGGTTCTTCCAATTAGAAATGTAAGGTGGGATCTTCCAGTTCCGTTGGCCCTTCATAGTTATTTGTTAAGGAGGAGAACACATAACTGCCACAAGTAGAGAACATGAAGTTTTAGAAACCCTCTTTTGCTTAAACTAGGGAGGCTCCAAAGCATCCCTGGCATCTCCACCATGCGGGCAATTCTCACCTTAGCCCCCAAATTAAATAGGGTAAATTGTTATGATGGCTTGTACTTAATATACTTAGAATCGTAATACTAAGTAGAAACATCTTTTGGATGCTGAGTACTCTACCCAAAGCGTACTATGAAAAAGGCATGTCTCCTATCCGACATAGAGAAAGTAAGAGAGTTTGATACTCTTTTTAAAGTGATATATCTCTTAAAGTTCAAAATTAAACTTGGAGGAAAAAATAAAATGAATGAAATATAAGAATATATATTTACATTTAATATAAATGCCATAGGTTGCTAGAGTGATTGTAATCTATATTTACAATGAGCATTTCCCTCGGAAGAATTTTTTTCAAATGCACCATCTCAAAAAATTGATCACAACAAAAGTAATCATCCACCTTGCATAATAGCTTGTAATATGGAAAATGCATGTCTCCTATCCCACATAAAGAAAGTAAGAGAGTTTGATACTCTTTTTAAAGAGATATATCTCTTAAAGTTCAAAACTAAAAGTAATTATCCACCCTATAGAAACCCTCCAAAAAGAAAAAATAGAAATAGCTTGTAATATGGAAAAGACATGTCTCTTATCCCACGTAGAGATGGAAGGAATGAAATATATAATTATATATTTATTTGTATACATATATTTAATATAAATGTACTTGGCACTTGATTGGGTGCCAAGTAAAATAGTACGAAATCCTAGTGAAGATTCAACAAAATTTCAGTTTGTTTTGTAAATCAATCGACCAATAAAAGAATCTCTATTATAATCATTTCTTGATTTAAGAGCATTCGAGCGGTCCCTTTTTTGTTATTTCTTAACTAATACTCTATGTTAAATGACAATAGATATCTTATTTTCAAATATTAGCTCAATTCATTTACTTCTTTCGAAAGGTGTAAATCTTTCTCAAAAAAACGTCTGTAAAACAAAGGCTAGAAAAATTCAAAGTAAAGTGAGTATTTAATCAAGCATAAATTGAAAAAAGAAAAGAGTAGTGCAAGGACAACTAATGTTGGTTTAAAATAATGAAAACACTTGTTGAAATCCAAGAAGGATAAAATAAGCTGCAAAACAAAATGCCGCAATGTTGAAAAACTCCTTCCTAACCCATTTATTCATGCAGGCATGCATTTGGAGAAATTAAAAAGACATCAATTAAATTCTAAAGCAACCAAAGGTAATAAACTCAAACACGGAGAACGGATCATTTTTATCACTGTATAACGCATTATTTCCAAGTGCACTATACCTCAAAGGAGGATACTAGTACAGTGAAGTGATACCAGTACGAATCAGATCTTATCTTATGAAATAAAAAATCTGAATTAGGATATTTATAAATGAACAACATGTCCACTTTAAAGCATAATGCAGAGAGTAAGTACAAGTATCACTTTAAAGAACAATTCTTAATAAAACAAAAGGTAAAGATAAAAACTAATAACTTGGATAAAGGGCATAAAAAAATCCTGTATTATGGCATAAGATTCAAGGGGGATACCTTCCTTTCTTCCCTTTTTTTTCTCACTTTCCCTCAAAGCATACACAGACAAAAAAATTGATAGGCCTATTCCAACTTTATTTCACACAATATCTATGAGATCTACAAAAGGATAATTTGAGTTAGAAAAAATAAAATCTACTTTTAATTTGAACATGTTCAAATTGGATTGATTTGTTACAAAATTCAACACAGTTATACTATTGGGCCGACTTGTGCCAGTGACAAGCCCAAGTACTGCAATAAAACTTGGAAATCAGAGATTGGATCTCCTAAATTCGGCCCAAATGAATCAACACAAAAGAACATGTAAAAAGGATTTCAGCCCAAACTAAGCGGGTTGATGTAAATTCATGGGCTTATTTTAAAGGTTTATAAAACAGACTTTCTTCCTTGTTTCCCCTTGTTGGGCTTTGTTTTTATGAGAATTTATAAAATGAGGAAAAATATAATATTTTCATATTTTTAAAGAGATGAAAACATGAGATCATAAAACCAAGCAAAACCACTCTTATCAAAATTTCCAATAAATCCATGAACTTGAAGTCCCTTCCAATTGTTCTGATTAAGATTATAATTATCACGTACAAAATTTAGAATGCTATTTCTTCATATTAACACCAAAATAGTTAAAAGGGTTTTTTTTTTATATATGTTTTCCCTAAAGTATTTTGTTCATTTAACTTTACTCTTCATAAATAATTTAATGATAACCCTGGATTATTTCTATTTTTATGTTATGAAAAGTTTATGCGAAGACAACCATTTTTTTTTTTTAAATAATTCGTAAAAACTTTACTAAGTTGCAGCATCTATAAGAATTTTATAAGCCCATGAAACTTTTTATGTTTTAACATAAAAAAGAAAGAAAAAAGTTCCTAGTCAACCTCTAATTAAACCTTATAAGCACTAAGCCGTTGATACAATCAGTCAAGGTCTACGGGTGAGCCTTCTTTCTTTCTTATTAACCTTTGAAGGTTAGTCACTTGACCAATCTACTATCTTGGGACGTCTATAATAATATATTAGTATATAACTTACATGTGATTCTACGTTTATGTATGGTCTTAATGTTCATTTCAGTTGTTCAAAATGATTTCACAGTTTCAATAAGATATGGGGTGATTGTATTTTTTCTGTTCTTTCTTCTTTTCTGCATAAAGTCTATAGCTTTTGAAGTGATGTTTTTGACAAGGGTGTTTGGGAGGACACTCTTTGCTGCAGCCAAATCAGAGGCTTCAACTGCTGCAGCTGCTGCCTCTTCTATGGTTCGGCATAATCCACTCGAGAAGTTCTTCGAGGCTGATAGAAAACCCAGATGATGAGAAGCCTGTTGTCTATGGTAAAAATGTTGTTTTTCTTTCCATTCACTGATAAGGTTATTTTTGCTTTTTTTGTTTCTTTCAAGGTTGCTGTATGCCTTTGTCTACTGGTATTTTTTATTTTCCTCATTATTCTTTCGTTGCCCAAAATTTGTAGATCAACTCAGAGCACATGTTCTTCTGAATGGAAAAAAATAGTGATTATGTTGAGCTGTTTGGGCTTAAAAAAACGACGAGTACATGATTACTCTTGAAAAATTGTTAGCTGAGTTTAGGATTAAGGAATAGGTGTGTTGATCTTTACTTACATGAGATGATTTTGTTCACTAGCTGTAATTGTCTGAGCAATAGTTACTATAGATTTTTTTTTCTTTTTTTTTTTTGTCAAATTCGTCTAGACAAAGGGTTTCGCATAGACTTTTATCAATTTATTAATTAAGTCAAAAGTGAAATTTTACAATTGAATATAGGAAACAAGGAATACTTACTCCTTCACAATTAAACGAATTTAAAGATAAAATGGAAAAGCATAAAAAAGGATTATATAACTCAGATCTTCAATTTTTTTTATTATTATTGTGGACTACTACTCTATTTATATTATCAAAGCAACTAAAATTAGTGGAAACGAAAATAAGGATAACCATGTCTTTCAAGCCTAACGTAACCCTTCAAAGTTGAAGAAAATTCATCTGGAGTTCATGATATCGAATGCTGCACATCATATCCATAATTTGCTAAATAATCAGCAGGTTGGTTCCCCTCGCGATGAATATGTGAGATTCGATAGTCTATCAATGTACTAAGCTTCTTAAACTTCACCAATAGATGCTGAATTTTCCATTTTCCAAGCTCTTTCATCCCATATAGATGCAGTACGCTTTGGGCATCGATTTCCAGCCATACTTGTTTAATCCCACGTTGATGACGTAAGCCATTCCCATGACCAAAGCATGAACTTTTGCATACAAATTTGTGGCACGACCAATAAAAGTATAATAAGCAAAAATAGGTGTGCCCATGTTGTTACGCACGCACTCCTCGAGCCCCTGGTGGATCAGGATTTCCACAGTATGCTCCATCACAATTTAATTTGAACCACCAGGTGAACGCTTAATCCATTTAACTTGACGAATATTAATCCTTCTTTTTCCAGTCAACTGCAGTCCCCAATCCGCAGCCATGTTATCCCCATTCCAAAAATATGGTTGTGCTCTTTGTAGATGTTGTAGTATATTTTCAATAATCCGATGGTGGTTCATACGAACATCTCGATGCTTAACATCATTTTATGCAATCCAAATATACCACATGATCAAGAGGGGAATAACACAACGCACATGTTCCTTATATCTTGTAGATGAGCGCCAAAATTGAATGATATTGATAATAGACCTTGTGTTGGGCAACAGAAGATGAAATCACTTCCCGAAGAAATTCCAAACAAATGTAGCAATGGGATCATTAATAACCAAATGCTCTAATGATTCCGCCCTACTCCTACAACATTCACATAGTGAAACCATCTCAAAACCTTTCTGAATCATTATTTCATCAATGGGAAGCCAATTCTTAAGCAAACGATAAAGGAATATAGAAATAGTAGGCGTTAACATACGATTCCAAATCTGTGCAAAAATTAGGTGATTTGTTTTCCTCTTCCTTGTCTCCTGCCAAATCGATTTCAGAGAAAATTGATCTTTGCTGGTCACATTCTAGATCGGAACATCTAATCTTCCACCCTAGTACTGGCACTTCTAAAACCTTTTCGACAACATGCCATGGTAGCGAAATGGCTAGCTTTTGTAAATCCCAATCCCCATTCCGCTAGGAGTAGTGCAAAATAATATAATGGAGATTCTCCATACTAGTGATCATACCAAAAAGAACAAGAACCAAAGCCAATCCTATTGGCTCCAGAGCGTAGTGATCATACCGTGACATTTCCTCTGCATTCACAAACTTAGAGCGTAGTGTTAAAGTCACCGGCTACCAACCATAGATCCAAGCCATGATTGATGCCAAATAGCATCCCATAACTCCAATCTCAAAGCTCCGGTGCACTTCGCATATACAAAAGTACCATAAGTTATAGGAATAACTTAGAGGAAAAAAGTGCATCAATAAACTTCTCATGATCAAACTTGATTGTGACATTGATATCATATTTCCAAAATAACCATATATGATTCAAAACATTAGATATAAGATTCGAAAAACCAAATTTACATGCAATATGTCTAGCATCAGTCAACTTAATCTTAGGTTCCAGAATTACCAATACATCAGGCTTCTTCTTTTTGCATAATCTCTTCAAATTTCACTAAGAAAAATTATTCCCAATACGACGAATGTTCCAAACGATAACCTTCATTTAACAATTAGGTAATGAAGATGATTCTGAAGATGACCTCGTCATTCATCAAGTTTGGATTTAATGTTAAGTATTATTTAATTAAGTTGCAAAAATTATTACAATACAAATAAAAGTCTATTAATTTTAAAATGTTTTTTTACAGTTATATCATCAAAAATAAGAGGTAAGGACAATTAGTCAATTTTGAAAAATAAAGGGGGTAAAATGATATAATAAGAGTATAAGGGGATAATTGACACCAATTGAGAGTATAGAGGGACAAAGTGATACAATTGAAAGTACGAGGGAATAAAGGGGGTAAAGTAAGATTAACCCTTACTATTTTAATACTTAAGATCTTAATACCTGAGGGGTGGTTGGTATGCAGAAATGGAATAAATTTAGAAATAAAATGATGATGAGAAAGGAAAGATATGAGTCATTTCCTATGTTTGGTATATGCAAAGAATGAGAAACAAATTGAATTACCATTTCTTGCTTGAATCCGATCCTATGATTAGTAATTATAAATGAATAGTAGAAATGAAATAAATTTATTTCTGTTGACTAAATTAGCTTGATTCTAATCATATGAATGGTAATTATAACTAAATGGTAGGAATGGATAATAATTATTTTTATTGACTAAATTACTCTTCAGTAGATTTTTTATTCATTATTTAATATATTGTGCATGAATGAATTTGTTATGGTTTCAGGTGTTAAATAATGTATATATTTATATGTACACATTTATAGACACAATTTTCACTAAAAAACAAATAAAATTATTGTATAATCTCTTTTTTATGGCCTAAAATTTTAGATATTTGATAAAAAAGGTGAAGTAAGAGAGACAAGATGAATGAAAATGAAGAGAGAAAGTAAGAGACGAACAGAAAGAGTTCATACATAGTCGCTAGTGCTGATTGTTGACGGGATTTGGAGAAGTAGGCAAATGATAAATTTTTTATGTTGGTTTAATTTTATTAGGTGAGAAATGGATCCACGTAAAATTCGAACCACCCTAAATCGACCTCTCTTTAGATGAGTTTTAAAAACACAAACGGGTCTCGAGTTCTAGTTTCAGATCGAGACCTGTCCCAAACTTGATCCAATAAAATATTACATATTTTTTGAATTATTTTGTATGTATTTATGTGATGTATATATATGTGAAATAAATGTGTATGTTACATATTTTCTTCAATATAAAATAAAATAATAATATAAAATTAATAAATAGTTAAATATGTAAAAGTAACAACTATATTTGAAATTTTTAATTTAAAAAAAATTAAAACAGGTAAGTATAAATTGTGAATTATTAGTTCTTGTTAATAACATTATTTTCTCATATTTAGAAAGTCATAGTGATATTATTTTTAAAAAGAATATTTTTTTTATATTTTAAGATTATAAAGTGAGTCTAATAGGTTCATCCCATTAGTATTTGGTTGGAATGAGTTCAGATTCATAAAAATCTTCATGGGTCGGATCTTGGGTTTTTGGCAAACCCACCCCATACCCCAATTCGTTGTCATCCTAAATTGTACTAAACACTTTTGTTAAGTTTAGGAGGATAATTTTCTCAAAAATAAATATAGGTTTGTTCATAATTGATTAGGAATGGTTAAAATTATGGAAGAGAGAGGGAATGTCTAATCCATACTTGGAAATAGTGATTTTTGTGGGAACGAGGATTCCTAATACTAAATTATACTAATTATGTCTCTTGGTCCATTCCGCATAACAAATCATGCCGGAGATTTTAGAAATTCATCCAGTTTTCTCACAAGATAAAACTTAGTTTCCAGTGTGTGTAAAAGAGTTCCCACTAAATGCGAAGGCATAATCCAAAAAGAACATCGTTAGATATGATACCTTGATAGCTATGCAAGAGCTTTCTGATCTGAATGTTCACAGAAATTGTCCAAATTATATTTTCCCTTGTTCTTGTACATCAAGGATTTACAAAGTGTGACAGAAATGTTATGTTCAGATTGATATATTTATCTGCCTCTTTAATTACTGGGATAAAGTATAACTAGAGAATTTTGTTTTCAGTGGAAAGGTGTCTCTCTCGCTTTAGTGAGAAATATAGGGCCCATTTTTTTGTAAAGGTAGTTCCAGGTTCAATCGTATGAACATTGTGTGGTTCAGATATTTTGATCAGTTCTTCAGAAAGAAAATGACCACTAAGCTCCTGTATGTTGTTGCTTTTCAGTGTTTGCATGCGCTATATTATCAGAATTCCCATCATGTTAAATCTTTACACGACACTCTGTCGCATAGCGAAAGGCATACTTGAATTTCTCCAGTTTCCATCATTATAATGTTTCTGTAACATCATAGAATTTATGTTAACAAGATCTCTCCATCCTTTACTTACAGCACTCTGATGGTGAACTATATGGATTGCCAGGATTGTGGCCTTGAATTATCTTATCACTTTTCCCCTGGTTGGTCACCCTTCTCTTTCTCTTAGACTTAATTATGATTGAACAGGTGCAAAAGTCAATGCTTCGAATCAAAACATGTGCTCACTGAGAGAGCTATTGAAGAAACAGATCCTAGGAGGTCTGCGGATATGGAAAAAGATGATCGATGCCTTATAATTACCAACGTCCGATTTCTCTATTAGCTCTGACGGGAGCTGGATGGCTGCTGCAGCAATGCCTTGTTTCTTTTTTGTTAAGCTGGCCGTGTCACCTCAAACGTACAGTTTGGGTCGCAAAGAGTATTAAGTGATTCTTGTCTAGGCAGCTTTTTGCCAAATTTGTCGAGGCAATCAGAATACAGCGAAGGCAGCGAAGCACAAACTTTTGTATCGCTAACATATGAAATTTAAACAATTCATGAATTCCAATTCAGAGTGGGAATACAGTGCATATCCACACAATTCACGTTCTTTGCTGTTTTCAACTTGGTGCTTTTTAGCACTAATCATGACTGCAATGAACCCGTTAACAGATAACTAAGAGTTGTAGTTCAATCATAAGTTCAACTTTAAATTAACAGCAACATACAGTTAAAATAATTGAATTTTAGCATTTGGACTGGACTCGATTCTGAGAAATCTGAGTCCTACTGCATGTGTACCTATTTCTCAGAATCCTACCAGATGGATACCTAATTTTTTTTTTTAAATAAATCAATTGCATATCAGACATAATAAATATCAGTTAGCAGGCAACCACAATAACGATCTATAATCACAAACAACAAGTATGGGAATGGGTATTTGAACTTAAAATCTCTTAATTTGGGGTCTCAAAACCTAGCCCTATTTGGCACATAAATATCTATTTTTAAATATTGTTGAAATTTGAATATCATTAATGATATCTAAGTTTAAGAATCATTAAAAAAAAGGGATATGGGGGCCCAATTTCTAAAGCCTTTTGAAGTTCCAAATAAGGATATAAACGTACACAATAGCTAAATTAAACGGTTTACAAATTAAAGTGGCAAGATTTGACCTTAAAACACGTAAGATATGGAATAACCAAATTTAGTCCTTAAAACAATTGCAACACCCCATTCCATACTTGCTCCATTTATTTCAAATGATTGATCTTTTCTATTTGATTACAACTATTGATCGTTGTCCAAATCAAATTCGCATAAAAACTTGAACAATTGACATCCTTTCGCCAAATCATAAAATATCTAACACAAAGTCTATTAAACCAGAAGAAGAGACATGTAGACAAATCCACGACTAGTTATACTAATATTCACTAGAAGTAGTGGTTCCTACACCTCTTATAAACTATTTTTTCGAATCATATCCATCTCCTCCTTCCCCATGTTTCACAATTCAAATAAAAATAGAAAAGAAATAAAAATACACAACTAGTTGTACAAAATGTTTTCAAAAATAAAAATACACAACTAGTTGTACAAAATGTTTTCAATTAAGAGCGAAATAAGATTACTTACTCCCTTACATCTTTTGAAAAATTAAAAAGAATTTAACTTTCACTTGTCAGTTTTAAGAGAGGGGGAAGGGGTATATGGGGCTATTTGTTAGCAAATACACAAAATTGTAAAAAGATGGCGCTTTTTTGGAAATGAATGGAATCTACTTGAGCAATAATGTAAAATGAACATCAATGAAATTTAAATACATCCACTCGCCTAAAGTAGAATAAGAGCCAAAGCTTTCAAGAGTAAAACACCAGGTTTGAGCAACCATATAAATGTGTTTAAGAACTTAAATACTTGTCCGAATATAACTATGTTTAAAACTTAAATACTTGTCCTAAATCAATGCATAATCAGTTCAACACCTGCAGAAAGTTTTGCTTTTAGCAGTCGAACACCTTCTCTAGCCATTGATATCTGGGTGATCCCCATAGTGTCTGCTTGTTGTCCTGCCAATGGTCGACGAAAATCAATAACCATCTTTTTAAGTGAAACAGCAGTCTCGAGCACGTACTGGGCCAGTTCAACTTCAATTGTAGCGCCAGCAAAACCTTCTATCTGAAGCACTTCAAGAGAGTGATGTCTGTGTCCTTTAGCTGAGCGTATTGTTCTTTGGATCAAGGGCTCAGACCACGTCAGCTGTCCCAAAAGTTGAGAGGCACAAGTTCATGAGTTGAATAAGTTTTGCTTCTAGAAGTTTTATTTTATTAATTAAATTTCATTTTCTTCCATGGTTTCTTATATATTAATTGCAATTTTGACCCAAAAGTCAATTCTTGTAATGACGATTTACTTGCAAAGGAAGGGGATAATAGTTAATTTTCACTTCATAAAACATAGCCCTGGAATGTAAAGCCTTTTCTTTTTTCTTTTCGTTGAAATAACAAATGTATGCTGATAAGCAAGAGAAGAACTCACCTTCAATACAATTTCACGTAACAATGGTGCAGCATTTATTAGGGAGCAAAACAGAGGAGACTTTCACGTCCATTTGCACAAATGTCAAGTACTAATCTCTTCAGCCTAGGTAAATCTGGAGATTTTGGCAGTACTTCATATTCCTGAAACAAATTCAGCCAAGCATCACAAAAAAAGACGTTTAAATTCATCACTTTCACAAGGAAGGAAAAAAGCATCAAATACTAACCCGAAGTGCAGATGTATGAAGCATTAGAGTCTCCAGCCGAGACAGACACCCGGAAATTTGGATTAAATTAACAATTAATATCCCAGGCACTATTGCCCCAAGGGATAAACTAATAAGAGATGAAACATTCTTCAAGGCCATGGGAATTCTATCCCCATAGAACGTATATGAAAGCAGATTTGGTGAGCAAATCTCTAGGCTTCTAAAACCTACGCAGTTGACTATTTCCAATCGCCTCAGCTGAATCAATGGGCAACTAGGTCTCAAATATTTTAGGCGACCTGAATCTTTCACACATAATTCTTCAAGGAACGGACAGTTGGAGATGAAGAAGTCCAGAACCTCTACAGTTACATCAACTTCAGTCAGACTGAGTGTTATGAGCGATTCACAACTTGAAATGCCAAGAGGCAAAATACGCAAGCGCTCAATGGGGTGACACATGTTTGGAAAAGTATACGACTCATTTTGAACACCAGTGTTGCTATCTGCCAAATTCAACTCTAGCCTTTTAACCCTCTTTGCAAATGCAAATTCTATCCATTTATCAATATCATTGGCATAACCTTCATCCAAATCGAAAAATATTCTAAACTCCTCTATGGTTACACTGGAATGCAGGTTCAGTACTGTGTTAACCCATTTCACAAATCTTATCCTTTCACTTTCAAGTGACGTCCCTCGTTCCTCCAATTTGCAGAGCACTCGTGAAGCATCAAAGTACAGAATTGAATTAAACATCCAGAAGTATCTCCATCTGCGAGCAAGGATACTAGTCCTTCCTGCCTCTATCACCGGTAGGCGTGACACTATGGAAATTAGCACTTCATCTGGTAGTCGATCAATGGAATTTTGCGTACACTGAATAAATAAACGAAGGAAAGAAACTAGTACATATTAATTGACAGAGAAAAAAGTCAGCTTTCAGAAATTATTTCCACCAATTAAATCTAACTTTGCCACAAAATATCAATGCAATAGATAGTAAAGATGAATAAGTTCGAGTTTGCAGAATGATAAACATTTGGTTAAATAGTAAGTGACTCCACCACATCATTAAACCAATACCCGCAACATGCCCCTTTATTATAACACAGCCTCAACTGCGCTCTTAATTCTACAAGAAAAGCACAAGAGCGAAAGAGGACTTAATTCTATACTAAAAACCCTTTGACAACATAATCCAAATGCAGTACTTATAAGCTAAAAAAGATTCAATTTTTACACAATTAGGTTGCAATACTGATCAATAATCACAAATACGAATTCAGGAACATTAAATATGAACTTAATGATTCGAAAAGAATTAAACCCAAAACTAGACACGCCATCAAATACGAAAAAACCAGGACAAAGATTTGATTTTTTTTGGAATAAACGGAAGGGTATGAAGAAACCCCTACGGGAAAATAACCAAAAAATATAAAATCAAAGTTGAAAGAAAAACTTTACCTGGTTATTCACCCATGACCTAATTTCTTCCATAAGAATGCGAATCCGAAATACAGAGGGATCAGGAAAATTATGGAGAAATTGGGAAGAATTGGAATTATATGTGTTGGTGTAAAGTGCAAATTAAGTAAAAATTGCTCGTAATTTATATATTTAATCTGATGAATACGGAGCAACAAGACCCGGCTTTTTACCTAGGGCCTGTTTGCCTCAGAATTGCCTTTTTTTTAAAAAAATCTTTACGATCTTTTTGGCTCAATACCAAGTTACCAACCGGATTTTGCTATGTGGTTAAAAAGAAAAATAAATTGCAGTAAAACTTAAACTAAACCATCACTTTTAATTCCAAATTTCTATTTAAAGTAATCGAGTATCCTGATAAAAACGAATTGAATTAGCTTTATATAATAATAATAATATTTGTAATTGTCATATTTTCATTGATAATAAAATAAAAAAATATTTTTTTAGTATTTTTCTTCCTCATGCAAAGTGAACGTAAGTGTCCTAATATAAAGAAAGATGTATGACAGGATTTTGTAGGAACTTCAATTCTTACATCACATTAACAAATCTTACATCACATTAACAAACTGAACTTAGTGTTTGGAATGATTGAAGTAAAATAAGTCGGACAAGTCTTGAACTCTAGAATTCATAAAACAAAAGATTTTAAACTACCAAGGTTGAAAGAGGTTTAGTAATTTTAAAACTTTTCTGTCAAATCCCAGCAAACATTGGACTCATTTTTATTTTTTTTTCTTTATTTCTCTGCATGCCTTTCCATATATGAGCAATCTAAATTTTAACAAAAATAAATAGGAATGGGATAGTGCTTAAAATTAAGTAGGGCAAGTTATAATCAAAGTGAAAAAGTGAAAGGTAACGAAAGGTTTAAGAATTTATAAAATGTTAAAGAAGTTGGTAAAAACTCTAGATTAGTACGGTGGGTAACATTTGAGAGAAGAATCTAAAGTTTCAAAAACAAAACGGGATAAAGCAGCTAAGCCTCAAGCAAGGGAGGGAAGCTACTTACTAGCTTAGATAGACCTCTGGAAGCCCTGAAAAGAATGAGGAGAACTAAGCCCGAAGCCCTAGAAAAGCGTGACGGCAAAGGAATGTAGAAACTATGAAAAAATATCTCATAGTGTATTTAATAAAAAAATCTATTATGATCGTGGGAAGTATCTACTCGTTATGGAATCTTAGGTGTCAAAGTGTGGATTTCATATAGTTAAAAAGGAAAGAACGCGTGCTACATCCAAAATATTCGAAATATAGTAAATATCGTAAAAACAGATGTAGTAGGGGTTGCAAACCAAACGGTACATAACTTGATTTTGGAAGATACGACACTAAAAGTTATAGAGCAGGTCGTCTTTCATATCAAGCAGTGCGTCGAGCTATAATAGGATACTTTCATCGTGCTATGAGCGGACAATTCCGAAAAAATGGTAAGATATGGGTAAGAGTTCTCGTGGATATCCCTATTACCCTTTGTTTATATACTTTCATCGTGCTATGAGCGGACAATTCCGAAAAAATGGTAAGATATGTGTAAGAGTTCTCGCGGATATCCCTATTACCCTTTGTTTATATATTTTTATATAAAAAAAATCTATTAAATTTTTACTATTTGAAAACTTAAAATTATATTTAATTGACTCATTTTCCAGTAAAAACTCCACTTATTTGCAATTTTGAGGCTATTTTTTAAGTAGTGGGGCTTACGCTGGTATCCCCATTCCCACTAGTTTCCTGTTGTTCTAGATATGATTTGCATTCTCAAATGTCATTTAGTGTTTTCCTTAAAATGACAAGCGATGTGGTATTTATACTATAGATTGAAGAGTTTTGTGTACTTGAGCCTTGTTACTTTATAGACTTAGTCTAACCAATATGGAGGAAAAAATGGACAAGCCTTCACTTTTTGGAGGAAATTTTATCGGTTACCTCTATGAAAACTAATTTTCTAGTGGAACAGTTGCAAAAATCGTCCTATAAATTGGTTTAGGTAAACTTTTGATCCTTCAATTTATCCTTTTATAATTTTGCATACACTAACTTTAAAAAATTAACGCATTTATTTATTTTTTCTATAGAAAATTCAATTTTGCTGACATGACATAAAATTTGAATGAGACTTGCTTAACTGAACACTAATTTGGAATTTATAGATTTGGAGGAAAAATTACATTATGTGGACAAATATGGGGAAAACAAACAAAATTGGTGAAATTTTCCTTGCTAAGTGGACAAAAATGAAGGGGAAATTAAAAAGAAGTTAATAAAATTTCTTAATTTTTAAAAATATAAAATAATTTAGAAAACTTTCAAAAACAAATAAAGAAAAAAAAAAGATGTTAACAAAATTTTATCTTTAAAAAGTAGAAAATGTATATAAATTCAATAATAAGAAAAATAGAAAATAACTTATATAATATTTATAATTTTTTTAATTTTCAAAAAATATAAATAGATTAAAAAATTACAAAAACTAAAAAAATAAAGATGTTAGTAGATTTTTGTATTTGTATTTAAAAATTAGAAAATGCAATTAATTTCAATAATAAACAAAATGGAAAAAACTTTACATAAAATTTTTAAATAATTTTTAAATTTTCAAAAAATATAAAATAAATACAAAAAATAGTTTTAATAATATAAAATAAAAAAATTGCAAAAACAATTATAATATATTTTAATAGTTTTTATAATATATCTTTTTCTTTTTCTTTTTTTTTTAAATTATAGAAAATAGTTTTTGAATTTTTTAGTTTTCATATAAATTTAAAAAATTATAGAAAATAAGAAGAAGAAGAAAAAGAAGAGGGCTGGTGGGTGGCGCCGAGGATAGGAACGACTTCGGGTTTGGATTTGGATGGTTTGGGTGTGGACTTGAGTGACAAGAAGAAGAAGAAGAAATAATTAAAAAATTAAAAGAACTTTTTTATGTCAATGAATCAAAAAAATTTATATCCATTATTTTTTAAAATAACTCTAAAAGGATTTAAGAGGTAATGTAGATTTATCCAAATTTATTTCTTTTATAAATTATAGATGAAAATATAAATTACTAAAAGTATATAAAAACTAAATAATAAAAAAAATACTTGGTGATGGTTTCCAATTTTTTATGTGTAGAGAAAAATTTAAAAATATTATTAATCTAAAATCTTTATTTTTTGTGATTTTCTTGTGATTAATTTTTTTTACATGTATTATGGGAAAAATAGTTATTTTTTAAATTTATTAATTTGTTTTTTATTTATGAATTGCTAAAGTGGAATATATGTGACATTTATTTTCTTTTTATTTTGTCCACATAAGATGCCATGTGGCGATTTTTCACCTACTTGGCAAGAGAAATTCTACCTTTTCTTTTTTTACTTCCCCCTATATTTGTCTATATAATTGACACGTCACTTGATCTTCCCTCCAAATCCAATAAATTCCCAAATTGGATTCCATGTTATCAATTAAAAAGGTTGTTTGTGCAAAGTCAGCAATCACGGACCAAAATTAGATTTTTCGGAGATAAAATGACTATATGTGTCTAATTTTGAAAGTTAGTGTAAGTAACATTGTAATAGAACAAATTAAAAAAATCAAATGTCTATTAAGAACAACTTAGGGGATGGACTCAGTAAATTTTTCATTTTTAGTCAAAAAACTGATTTTGCAGTCATTTTTACTATTTTTCCGTGCAAATAATCTCAAAAAAGAAAAAAACAGTACTACATTAAGGGTTTTTTTTTCTTTTTAAATCACACACACCACCCAATGTTGAAAATCCAAATACAGGTTGTGTTAAATAATAAATTTATCAAATAATCACAAGTTTTCAAGTTATATTTTCTAAAAGATGGATTTTATGTAATTTAGAATATAATGAAAAATTTATGTTGTAACTAAGAAATCAAAATAATAAAAGTATTGAAAATTAGGGATCCACTTTTGAATTTTAGATAGAAGAACGATTATTTATTATTTTTACCTCTTTTAAATGCCACTATTTGAATCCATACATAATGAATGTTTCAAATAGCTAATTGCATTAAGGTAATAATGATATTGTCTCAATATTTATAAATTATTTTTTAACACCAATATTTGTTTATAGGATCAAGTATTTTATGCACACCTTTGTCAACAATAAATCAATATTTCACGTTAGCAATCAGTGGAATAAAATCGTACAATAAACTAAATGAACCCAATTATTTGGTGTGTCATTGACGATACAAAAATCAAGAATCGCCACTAAACAAGAAGAGTTTTAACGCCAACACTTATTTATAGGATTAAGTATTTATGCACACCTTTGTCTACAACAAATCAATGTTTTACATTAGTAGTCCGTGGAGTAGAACCGTACAATAAGTTACATGAACCTAACTATTTATTTTTCCATGGTGATACATAACTCAATAATCACCACAAAACAAGGAGGGTTTCAATCAAAAATTAAAACAATAATACAACACACTTGAATATACACCTTTATAACCGTTTCTTTTGCTCCATCATCCTTTCTTCTCAACTAAATGAAATTTATAAAGATATAATAAAACTAGAAAAGACTAAAAATAGAAAAATAACTAGAGAACACATTTTTATTACTATTAGAAAACTTACTTTACCACCGAAAAACTTCGTCTAAAAAAGGATAATAATAAAACTTTATTTCAACTTCTAAGGAATTTTTGTATCTTGAATGACATTTAAAAACTCCTATTTATAGTAGAAGAGTGTTTAAATTGATATCTCCAAATTCACCCTAGCACTTCAAATTAATTTCAAATGTGCTTTAAATTGACATATCCTTTTCAAATCCAATTTTTGTCACACATATTATGAAATAAGCTAATTTTGAAAAAGTGATCAACATAAATCTGTTAGCTTTATTTTTCAACTTGAATCACCTAATTTCAACCACTAGATTAAAATTATGTTTGATTTAAGAAAATGTGTCAATATAAATAGATTCTTTCCAATGTACACATTTGGATGAACTTTCCACTGTGATCAATGATGAATTGGGTTGAGGTTTCAACAACAAAGTTATAGTTCTATCTCTTGACTTTCAAATGAAGTAAGATTTAGATCCATAAGGCTTTTGGACATAGAGTTATGCCCAAAAGTATGAAAACTACACAAGTTTGAAAATATACTTATTTTGAATTTAATGCAAGCTCAACAATCACTTGTAATGTCCAAATAATTTGTTGCATATTTTTTTATTTACATATGATGGAATTAGGTAAAAATGACAATTTTTTTTTAATTGTGATGCTTTTTTAATCCAATGAATATTATCTCTCAACTTGCTCACCAAACGTGTTGTCTTATTTGGTTTCATTTTGACTTTTTTTTAATTTCTTTTTATTCATTGATTCCCTAACACAAAATATTAATAAATTTATAATATTAACAAGAATAAAGTAAGAAAAGTATAAATAATTTAATACAAAAATATATTAAAATATGCATTTATCAAACAGTAACCTTGTAAGAAAAACATCTCCATCAATATAAGCAAACATGATTTACTACTATGGAAAAGCCATTGTTTTGAAAATCGAACTGGGTCGGATCGATTGGTTCAACCGATTCAATTGGGAACTGGAGGTCGATCCGATCCGATTAAGAATATAAAATTAAAAATTCGGTTTGACCGGTCAAAGACTAATCAAACCGATTTGACTTATTTTATTTTATTTTTAAATTTTTTATTTTTTTATTTTTTTAAAAAATTAAATTTGATATTTTGTTATATTTATGTGGTTATTTGAATTTTGTGTTTTGTTAGATGATTTTTTTAAAGAAGTTATTTATCTTTTTTTACATTTAAAATGTATTACATAACAATTAATTTATTATATTATCATTTTACATAATATAATAAAAAAATATAATTAATTTTTATTAGATCGATCCGACGATTGAATCGCTAATCGTAAGTAAGATCGAATTAATCATCGGTTCAATTATAAAAATATTAGAAAAAGCTATTCGACAAAAAGCTTCTTCAATAAATAAAAATCCAATGGAACACGTACAAGTATCATTTTACTTATTGATCATTTTTTAATTGTACATGATAAAGGAAATCCCGGGAATATATAGATACAAATAAGTTGTGAGGGAACCGTGAATTCGCCTGTTGGATACCCCAAATTGTGTATCTATATATAACCGTATGATGTGTATGTTACGTTTGATATGAATTTTCCTTTTGGCCTTCTCTTATTTTAGTTTTTGTAGCCAAATTCAATAATTTTCTGTAATTAAAATTTTAATTTCATACATAATTAATTATTTCATTTTGAGCATGGATTAATTTTTTATTCAAAGTGCCAAATTCAACAATATCAGCAAAGAAAACAACAAATCTATGTAAAGCAGATCTAAAACTCCATACTCAACTTTCCACTCAACTCTAATTCAAGGAGGAGGAGGAGGGTTGGTGAAGGAGGTGGCGGTCGGGGTAGGGTTGGGGTTGGAGAAGAAGAAGAAGGAGGCGGGCCGCGGGCGGCAACGGTTCGATGGCAAGCTGGTGGTGGTTTGGCGGCAAATGCTAAATCTAAATTAAAATTTTATTCTTAAAAATATCTCTATAAATAGGACTTTATTTTGAATTTTAACCATAAAAAATCCTAATCTAAATAGGGGTTTTAATGTTAAAACTGAATGTAAAGATTGGTAAGAATTACTTAAACTAAATTAATAAATTCTAAATAGATTCTGTAAATAATTTCTAAAAAGTTTCATATTACCTCGAAAATAATTTCTTTTTAAAATAAGAATAAAATTAAGTTTTTAGATATCTATATTTTTAGATATAATTAATAAAGAACAAAATTTATCTGCACACTCACAAATTATATATTTCAACAATAGATTTATCAAAATTTATTTCTCTTATATATTGTAGTTGAAAATATAGAGTATTAAAAATATATAAAAACAAAAAAAATATAAAAGTTATTTGATGATGGATGGTTGTTTCAATTTTCATAGTTGTTAATAATTTTTATTTTTTGTGTTTAATTTTTTATAATAAGGATTGTTGAAAACATAGTTATTTTTTGAATAATTTTATATTTATTTTTTAACTTTGTAAATTGTTTATAGGATGCTATGGCAATTTTTCCTCCATTACCTGGCTTTTTTTTTCTCTTCCCAAGTTCCACCTAAGCTGCCACATAAATAATTTTTCTTCCAAAATCTAATTTTCTCCAAATTGAAATCGACGTGAGTTGATCAGTAGTCGATGAGTCTCCTAAATATCTGAATTTTTTCCACTTACATACAAGATTCATTTTAAAATAAAATAGATCAAAAGTCTGAGTAACACAACTAAAAATGATTAAAAAAATAATTTAGTATTTTATATTATATCTTTTTTTTAAAAAAAAATTACTATCTGTTTGGCTCAATTGTTAGAGTAGAATGCCCAATATCCCAATTGGATTGGATGTATTATACTCTTTTGCTTTTGTAAAGACAATCTTATTGACAATCATATTAATAAAAAAATATTTTCTTTATCTTATGTCTTGCATCTTTTATTTATGTACATTAGATAAAATCCTTAGACCAAATTTAGCTACGAGGCATGGTCCCGCATATGATGGCGATCATGGAACATGCCTCTAAGGCTTTGATTTTAAATAAGTTTCGAGTCGAGAATTTTTTAATATGGGATATCAAATAGCTTAGTAAGACTCACACATATGATGCATGCTCGTGAGACGATGATGTCATATTCCATTGGCATTAGCATAGAGACGTAAGTGCATGTATGTTGGTATTTGTTAGGGAACAAGTACACCGAACATGGCTCGCAAGAAATTCTTAGTTGGAGATTTTGCCCGTCGAAACAAGAATTTCTGTGTTGCGATAGTACACGACTAGTCCTAAGACTTGAGGCACGATGGGGAGCCTTGTGTGCATCCTGCAGCACTTTGATATATCTTCTTATTGCTTGACAATCACAAGGGGGTATGTTGAGTGTTGCACTGTTGTGCATGGAGGTTTGTCAGTGGCCAACATAGAATTCGACACTTGTCTTTTTAAACAAGGGAATCTCTTGTGTTTTCATAGTTCGTGATTCAAAGACCTTAGCCAAGACAGGATGAATCGTGATTCATCTAGAATCATTGGAACTTGAAATGGGATCACAGTTATTGAATCATTTAGGGTTTTGACTTATAATCCATGTCTTAGATTCAATTGGGAGATTAGCTGTCGAAAGGACCGTACATGTATGGTACTCGTAACTGAAATAAGTTTACTCGTTATTTCACCTAAAACTAATTTGCCATGATTACTTGCTAGGTGTTTTCATGGATAGTGAGGTTTTTGGAATTAAGGAGTTGATTCCAAGCGGATTAATTAATTAGAATAATTGTTATTCAAAAGTTGCAAATGTTGCAAACCTATTACTAGCTTAGTAGTGAACCTAAGAGGGTCACACATCTTTATGGAAAGTAACATTTCTAATTTTAGATTTTATCCAATGGTTGGAAATTAATTAATTAATACTGATTAATTAATTAATTAAGGGTCTATTTAATTTAATGGTTAAATTAAATTATTCAATTAAGTAATTGAATTATTTAATTGGACCTAATTTGATTAGAAAGTCCAAATGTAGTAAATTAAATTAATCAATTGGATTGATTAAATTGGGATTGAATCAATTGAATTAATTTGAGGATTTTTGAGTTCAAGTCCAAAATTAATGTCGATCACTTAAGAAGCCCACTAAAATATGAAGATAATAAATTAAATAAATATAATTTATTTAATTAACATATTTATAGATAAATAAATATAGTGACCGATTTTATGGGATAAAATCGGCCACTAAGATTTAATTTATGTATAATGAAATTTATGGACAGGTACTGATTAGAAGGATCAATATAAAGTATTGATATATATGATATATATCTATCTTGATATTATTTGAACATTTCAAATTAATATCAACAATGTATGTAGACAATTTTGATGATTAATGTAGTTTCAAATTAGTCCACATACAATAGGAGATAGAAAAGAGAAGAGTTCTTGGAAGATTTGAAATTCTTCCAAGATAAGGTTTTGAAATAGTTCAAAATTGAAAAACTTTCCAAGAGTTGAAAAGGGATTAAAATTTTCAACCCTATATATATGAGGGGGATGAAAATTACATAGTTAATTCAAAAATTTGAGCAAAAAATATTTTGTTTAAAGTCTTCTATTTTTACTCTCCAAGAAAAGAAAAGAAAGAAAAAGAAAATTAGATTCTTATTATTGTTTCAAGAACATAAAGAATCAATCTTTATTATTTTTGAAAATTTACTCCGGTTCTAAATTAGTAAACAATTAAAAGGATACTAGCGAATCTTTTTTATTGGTGTTGCTCTTCCGTATTGTGTACCTGATAGAGGAAAAACACTTGGATTCCTACGAGTTCTGATAGTCCAAGATAAGCAATTGATTACTTCATTCCTAACAACAATCGAAGTGCAGGAAAGGTACAATCCGATTTTATATTTATTTATATATTCACTTGAATAAGCGCGATCGTTAAAATCCCTTCCGAATCAAAGGGGTTAAATTTATGTTTGATAAAAAAAAAAAAAAAAATTTCCGCTACGTATACCCCTGCGATTATAGCGAACCCAACATCAATACCAACTGCATTTTGCTATGTAGTTAAAAAGAAAAATAAATTACCGTAAAACTTAAATTCTACATATTCTTTAAACTATCACTTTTAATTCCGAACTCTTTTTAAAGTAATCGAGTATCATGAGAAAAACGAGTGCATTAGCTTTGTATAATAATAAAATATTCTTATAATTATACGCATACAAGTGTGTTCTTGATGTTTTCATTGATAACCAAATAAAGAAAATATCTTTTTTTAGTATTCTTTTTCATCAAAAGCCAAGTACAAACTATATGTAAGTGTCCTAAATAAGGAATGGTGTAATATGACTAGATTTTGTATAAACTTGAATTTGTACATCACATTAACAAATTGAACGTAGGTCTTAGGGCAGAAGGCCCTTCCTCAAGTAGCCAGAATTGGAGTTCTCTAATATTCTTTCTCCTCAATTTTAGATACCTTAGTCTCAGTACTGCTTTGGCCAATTGAGAGTAAGAATTTTCTGATTTTTGCAATCAACAACAGAGCTGGCCATCTTGGATAGATAGTCTGCCATGCTATTCATAACTCTGGGATCTGATGTATTTCCTCATTATCAAATTGTGCACTTAGGGAAATAATATGCTCTACATACTTTCCCACGCGCTTATCCTTTATCTCAAACTGAACCTCAATTTGTTGGGTCACTAACTTAGAATCAAATTAGAACACCAAATGTCTAGCTCTTAGTTCCGGAGCCATGCTCAACCCTCTGACCAGGGTCTCATACTCAGCTTCGTTGTTAGAGGTCTGAATTTTGAAATTGATGGCATAGTCTAACTTATCCCCCTCCGGGCTAGTCAGGACAATCACTATCCCACAACCAACAATGGTAGTTGACCCCATCTACATGTAGCAGACATTTTTTGTCCTCCTTAGTTGGCTTGGTCATTTTTTGAATAAAATCAGTCAGTGTCTATGCCTTTATTGTAGCTCAGGGCTAATAATCCACATCATATTTTTCCATCTCTATTATTCATTTGATCATCTGCCCAGAGGTATCTGGCTTGTCTTGAATTTGTCTAAGTGGTAGGTTCGTTCAAACGACCACTTTGTGCGATAAAAGATAGGGCCTTAGTCTTCTGGCAATGACAACCAGAGCTAATCCCCCATTCTCTATCTCGCAATGTCTCTGTTCAACTTTGTGAATTAGCTTACTGATATAGTAGATTGGTTTCTAGCGAGCTCATTCTTCTCTCAACAATACTGAGTTGATGGCCTGCTCGCCGATTGATAGATACACATACAACACCTATCCTGCGATTAGCTTTGTAAGTAATAGTAGCTTGGCCAGGAAATCCTTCAACCCTTCAAATGCCCTTTGGCACTCCTTAATCCATTCAAATATACATCTTTTCCTTAGAATTTTGAAGAAAGAGAAGCTCTTCTCGACGAATCTCGATATGAACCTACTTTTGGTCATCCGAAATGAGCAGGATTTGGTGGTAACCTTGCGAAATGTCCATCATGCTCAGCAACACGTACCCTGAAGTGGAGTCAACAAGTTGGTCTATCCTAGGCAAATGATAGTGATATTTGGGACACGCCTTGTTTAAGTCCCTGAAATCGATGCACATCCGCCACTTTCCTACAGACTTAGGCACCATCACAATATTAAATGGCCATTTAGGGAACTGGATTTCCCTTATATGGCCTACATCCAACAACTTTCGTATTTTCTTATGTATGTTTCATTCTTCTCTGGACCACAATAACTCATTTTTTGCTTGACCAACCTAACCACCAGATCTACATTCAAATAATGGATGGCTACTTCAGGATTAATTCCGATCAAATCCTGAGCAGGCCACACAAAGACATCCACACTCTTTCTTAAAAAACTAATCAATAGCTCGACCATTTTCAGCTCAAGCTGAGTCTATATCCTAGTTGTCTTTTTTACTTCCTGAGGAGCCAACTCCACTATCATCAGCTCTTCATTAGGCTACACATAAGGTTCAACTTTTCCTTGGGTGCTACCTCAATCTTCTTTTCCTTATGACTTCCTCTTCTAGGTTTATCCATATCCATCACTCCGTCCTTATAAGATCTCTTGATAGCCTCAACATCGCACTTCCGTGCTGAATATTAGTCTCTTTCCACATCTCCTACTAGGAACTTCATCATCATATGGTAGGTAAAGACCACTGCCTTAAATATAATGAGTGTTGATCATCCTAATATGATATTGTAAACAGATGGTGTGTCTGTTAGAGTAGGATGCCAAACGCCCCAATTAGATTGGGTGTATTATACTCTTTTGCTTTTGTAAAGACAATCTTATTGGGAATCATATTAATAAAAAAGCATTTTCTTTATCTTATGTCTTGCATTTTTTTATTTCTGCACATTAGATAAAGTCCTTAGACCAAATTTAGCTACGGGGCATGGTCGCGCATATGATGGCGATCATGGAACATGCCTCTAAGGCTTTGGTTTTAAATAAGTTACGAGTCGGGAGTTTTTTGACATGGGACATCAAATAGCTCAGTAAGACTCGTACATATAATGCATGCTCGTGAGACGAGGATGTCACATTCTATTGGCATTAGCGTAGAGACGTAAGTGCATATATGTGGGTGCTTGTTAGGGAACAAGTACACCGAATATGGCCCACAAGAAATTCTTAGTTGGAGGCTTTGCCCGTCGAAATAAGAATTTCTGTGTTGCGATAGTACACGACTAGTCCTTAGACTTGAGGCACGATGGTAGCCTTGTGTGCATCCTGCAGCACTTTGATATATCTTCTGATTGCTTGACAATCACAAAGGGGGTATGTTGGGTGTTGCACTGGTGTGCATGGAGGTTTGTCAGTGGCCAACATAGAATTCGACACTTGTTTTTTTAAACAAGGGAATCTCCTGTATTTTCATAGTTCGTGATTCAAAAACCTTGGTCAAGGCAGAATGAATTATGATTCATCAAGAATTATTGGAACTTGAAATGGGATCACAACAATTGAATCATTTAGGGTTTCGACTTATAATCCATGCCTTAGATTCAATCAGGAGATTAGCTGTCGAAAGGACCGTACGTGTATGGTACTCGCAACTGAAATAGGTTTACTCGCTATTTCACCTAAAACTAGTTTGCCATGATTACTTGCTAGGTGTTTTCATGGATAGTGAGGTTCTTGAAATTAAGGAGTTGATTCCAAGCGGATTAATTAATTGGATTAATTAATTGGAATAATTGTTATTCATAAGTTGCAAATGTTGCAAACCCACTACTAGCTTAGTAGTGAACCTAAGAGAGTCACACATCTTTATGAAAAGTAACATTTTTAATTTTAGATTTTATCCAATGGTTGGAAATTAATTAATTAATATTGATCAATTAATTAATTAAGGGTTCTATTTAATTTAATAGTTAAATTAAATTATTCAATTAAGTAATTGAATTATTTAATTGGACCTAATTTGATTAGGAAGCCCAATTGGAGTAAATTAAATTAATCAATTTGATTGATTAAATTGAGATTGAATCAATTGAATTGATTTGGGGATTTTTGAGTCCAAGCCCAAAATAAATGTGGATCACTTAAGAAGCCCACTAAAGTATGAAGAGAATAAATTAAATAAATATGATTTATTTAATTAACATATTTATAGATAAATAAATATAGTGACCAATTTTATAGGATAAAATAGGCCACTAAGATTTAATTTATGTATAAATATAATTATAGTACATATATATGATATATATCTATCTTGATATTATTTGAAGAGTTCAAATTAATATCAACAATGTATGTAGACAATTTTGATGATTAATGTAGTCTCAAATTAGTCCACATACAATAGAAGAGTGAAAAAAGAAGAGTTCTTGAAAGATTTGGAATCCTTCCAAGATAAGGTTTTAAAGTAGTTCAAAATAGAAAAACTTTCCAAGAGTTGGAAAAGGATTAAAATTTTCAACCCTATATATATGAGGGATGAAAATTACATAATTCAATTCAAAAATTTGAGCAAAAATATTTTGTTTAAAGTCTTCTATTTTTACTCTTCAAGAAAAAAGAAAAGAAAGAAAAAGAAAATCAGTTTCTTGTTATTTTCTTCATATTATTGTTTCAAAAACTTAAAGAATCAATCTTTATTGTTTTTGAAAATATACTCCGGTTCTAGATTAGTAAACAATTAAAAGGATACTAGCGAATCCTTTTGATTGGTGTTGCTTTCCGTATCGTGGACCTGATAGAGGGGACACTTGGATCCCTGCGAGTTCTGATAGTCCAGGATAAGCAATTGATTGCTTCATTCCCTACAACAACCGGAGTGCACGAAAGGTATAATTCGATTTTATATTTATTTATATATTCACTTGAATAAGCGCGATCGTTAAAATCGCTTTCGAATCAAAGAGGTTAAATTTATGTTTGATAAAAATTTTAATTTTCCGCTGCGTATACCCCTGCGATTATAGCGAACCCAACAGTGTCAACCACTAAGAAATGCACCATCCTAATCTTCTTCAATGGCACTAACCTTAGAGCAATGGGCAAAATCACTTGGTCTATAGGCTAAATTTCATCACTCGCAAAGCCAAATAGTGATGTTTCTTTAGGTCGCAGTTGAGATCCCGGTTCTATGAGTTTGTAACACTCTTAGAATAGGATATCAGTAGAACTGTTGATATCCACAAAAACTCTGGCCATAATATATTTTTCAATGGAGATCGTAATAACCAAGACGTCATTATAGAGAGCCGGATAACCCCCTCTATCATGCAGTCCAAACTGGATCACTGTTCCCCATACAACATAATTAACTTTCTTGTGTTTTTTTTTCTGCCAGAGCTTAGTAGCACAGGCATGTGCTCTTCTAGCTTGGTGGGAATCTCCATTAGTAGGTCCTCCCACTATCAATTATAACATTCCCATTTTAGAAGGAGTCTGAGCTAAATATTACCTAAGTTCAGCTCTTTCTATTCCCACTTCGAGTTTCTCTCTTGCTACGGGCAACCAGTTATGCCCTTTCCTATTCTACCCTCCAGGCTACTCATTATCCTTATATATGAACTTCTTTAAATGCCCTGCTAGGATCAACCTCTTAATCTCATCCTTGAGATGATTGCAACTGTCAGTGGTATGCTCATACTCATTGCGAAATCAGTAAAACTTCTCACACTTTGCTCTCATAGGAACGTCAGAATAGGTCCTAGGCCACTGTAAGTCTGGATGCCCTTCCACAGCGGCAAGAACCTGTGAATGTGGCATGATTAAATGAGTGTACTTCTCATACCTAAGTTGGGTACCTCTCTTCCTCTCTTGCCTCGGCTTGCTAAGAGGGTTGACTTCAACTTTTAACTTTTCCTCTTTCTTCATATCTTTCTTTTTCTCACCCCCTTCATCTCTCTTTGTCCTCTAAGCCTATTTAATATTAATATATTTTTCTACCCATGCCAACAATTCATTAAAAGTCCAAGCAAGCTTCTTTACCAATGATATGAAAAAATTCATCGTCATGGAGCCCTTGAGCCAATCCGTTGGAGATGATGTCTTATGTGGCTGAGGGAACTTCTAAAGTAGCTGTGATGAACCTCTTTATGTAGCTCCTCAACCTCTCGTTCTCTTTCTGCTTGAGGCTAAGAGCATCAAAGGAGACTTTTGGTTCCTACTGGAGTTTGAGAATTGATGTAAGAACACTGAGCTAAATCTTTAAAACTATTGGTGGAACTAGGTGGCAATTTACTAAACAACTGCTGAGCTAATTTAATCAATGTCGTTAGAAAGACCCTGCATTTCAACACGCGAGTATAACAGGGAAGCATAGTTTCATTCTCAAACCTATATATATGGTCCCATAGATTTACAGTTTTGTCATACTTAAAGTATAGTGGTATGAAGCTGGGGGTAACTAATCTGCCATAATCTCTTAAAAAAAAAAAAATTATCTTCCTCCGAATAACAACCTTCCCTGCCATCCCTTGCTCAGTTTTTTCTAGCTCTTCATGAAGGTTATCCACCTTCTAGGACAAGTCTTGATTGGCGTCAAGCTTAACTTTTCCAGTATTTTTTCCTGGGACAATGGAAGTGTGGCTTTCCTCCTCTCAAACTTCCACCAATGGCACCAACCTAATTTTTTTTCCAACACCACCTCCCCCTTCCTGGTGTGGAAAAGATGGTTGGGCAATCTATTTTTTCTTTAATGTTACGTTTATTGTGCAGCAGTCATGCCCTGTAATTGCTCCAAGGTGAACGTCACTGGGGTATTGGGGGTTAAATCTTCCCCGATCCCTCCTCTGTGGGTTGGTGCTAGATGGGAAATATTGCCTAGAGTTACTGGCGGTGGGTGCTCCTCCCCATCCAAGCTCTCTTCATCACGATTTTCTTAATAATCAGCAATTCCATCTATCTCCTCAAATCTCTTGGTATACCCTTGTTTGCCATGGGAAATCTTTAAACAAGAATTCATGCCTCGGCTCGAATATGTTCTCACATACGACGCCACTTGATGTGCTCAAACTTCAGCACGAATTAAGAACATAAAATCTAAAGCTTTGATCCATGAATCACGCTTGGATTGAGCTTCAAAGTGTTGTGGGTTGCCCATCGAAAATACTCTGACACTCAAACTAGTAGGTGTTAAAAAATAATCAATCAATCACTCTATCAAAACGTGTGTATAATTCTAGAATATTAATGCAAAAAATAAATCACACCTTGAATCCCCTATTTATAGCAGCATGCTCAGGTTTTAAAATTAAGTAGGGACTCATTTACCTCTTCACAGATAAGATAAATCTCCTAAAATTTAGGATATTCAATAAGGAAATATCCTCGTTTCCTTCTCTACAATCCTAATTCAATCAAAACAGGATTCCTCCTCATTTCCTTATATATTCTATCTTACCCGAGCTAGGTAGACGAGTCCGGACTGATCAAACCAGCACTCAACTAAATCGAGTAGCTTATCTCAGCACCCATCAATCAGGAATGTCTTACATCGAGTAGTCTTCTTTTGCTTGGATGGTTGGCACCCATTATAAAATTTATTTGATGCTGGATGGTTGTTTTCAATTTTTCATAGTTGTTAATATTTTTTTAAAAATAATAACTTATTTCATAATTTTCATTTTTGTGATTTTTTGTGTTACAATTTTTTATATGGATTGTTGAAAACATAGTTATTTTTTGAATAATTTTATATTTTATATTTTATTTTTAAAATTGTTTACAGGATGCTACATGGGCAAATTTTTCTTCATTTGTGGCATAATTAATTATCAAACTTGGCTTTTCTTTTTCTCCTCTCAAGCTCCACCTAAGCTGCCACATAAACAATTTCTCCAAAAATCTGATTTTCCCCCAAATTGAAAGCCATGTGTAGCCTATGAGTATCCTAAATGTCTAAATTTATCCCACTTAAAGACAAGATCAAAATTTTAAAATGAAAAGGACCAAAAATCAGAGTAACCCAACCCAAAGGATAATTTTTTTTTAGCTTTTTATATCATTTGCAATCATATAAACTTTGAAAATTTTTACTTAAAGATAAATTAGTCAAAAATCCAATAATGCATATAATAATTCTTCAGATTACACAATTTTAACTAATATATCATCCAAACAATCACTTGAAGTACACGGTCCTCATTATTGAGCATATATACTTGATAATAAATATCATCATCTGATTTTTGTTCCTCTATATTGTGCACATGTATTTCAATCATCTGATTACTCTTCCTTTATTGTTTACGCATAATTATTCATTAAGTCAACTAATAGTTTTAGATAATATTTTAATATTTTTTATTTAGTAGATTATTTTTTTATGGATAAAAGGCTAACCTATTTAATTGATTGTTGTTCTTAAATATCACTTCATATATTTTTTTATGGATAAAAGGCTAGCCTATTTTAATTGATTGTTGTTCTTAAATATCATTTCATAATATATCGGTGCAATGATTATCATTTGCAATCATTGCAATCTCCTCGGTATCTTCCAACTTATATACTTCTTGACAATAGTCCTTATTTTCTTAATTTCTTAATTTTCCTTGCACAATATTGCTAGTTTTTGCTTCATAAACATATTTTTGTTCTAAAAGTTCATATATATATATATATTATGTTATTATTATGATAGGCCATGATAAAATATAATATAAAATACAATACAATATGGTATTTTATTTTGATATTCAATTCTTCTTGAAAGATTTGAGATGATGATGATGATGATTCAAGTTTGGTGATTGTAAAATTTATAAACATATATGTTTATGTTTAATTCCAACATACCAACATACTATGGAGTGTTAAGGTGAAAATCCTAGATTATCTCCCGATCAACCAATCACAGGTCAAAATCGTCATCCTCTCTTTCCCTCAACCCTGATCATCAACACTTAAAATCACAGACACACATATGTAGTCACATGAGAAATTAAAAAAAATTAGAAGTTAATATTAAAGGAGCTTTAGCAAAAATAAGGCAAAAAACTAGAAAGTGAATGAACAAAAATTAAAGGGCTTCTAACAATACCAAATCGACAATATCTGTGTCATGTCTTAATGCTCTTAAGATTGGACAAGAACTGGTCCAAACCGAAGGGATCATCACTATCCTCTTTTTCAAATTCCAGGGGTCTATCTCTCACACCACCGAAAGCCTTGTGGGATTTGCTATTCGGCCTGAACAGAGTTGAAAACTGAGCATTGAAGAGGCACTTTTCATAGACATTGTAGTGATCATCATCCCCAGTTGCAAACCCTGAATTTAGCCCTTTCTCCCCATCCACCAATCTAAGGTCAAACAAAAACTCGCCCTTTTCCCGTCCAGTGAAAGCCAATCCAAGAGCCATTCTTTCGCTTATAACCCGATCTCTCTCATCATCTCTGCTCTTCTTCTTCTTCTTCTTCATCATCATCATCGTCGTCCCTTCTTTGGCCTCTAACCTTCTCTTCCTCCTCTTCTCCTCCAGGTTCTTGATGTGTTTATTAGAGTTTTCAGAAAGCACAGCAGAATCTCTAGCCTTCCGGGCCAATTCACGCAACTCCTCGTCTCTCCTTTCCTTTTCTTTCATCTCACACTCCCTTTGAATCTTGTTGCGCAAAGCCACGCTCTCTCGGGCTGCCTCTTCCGCCACGTACAGAGCCTCCGCAAGTTTAGCCTTCCGCTGATTGATTCCAAACTCCAACCCATCGGCGCTTCCTGTTCGCCGCTTGTCCAGGGGAATCACGTACCCCTTGGGATTCTTCCAGTTCGACACGCAAGGTGGAACCTTCCAGTTTTTCAAGTCCTCCGCTGTCACGGGACGTGGCGGCGAGTGCATAACCGCTGCAGCGGGTGAACCGCCGCCGTGCTTGGGAATTCTTCTGTGCCTGAATCTTGGAGGTTCCAAGGGATCTTCCGCCATCTCCGCCACCTTAATCAGCCTCGTATAAAGAACCGATTTGTACCTGATTTGTTGGGGGGCCGCCATCGTCATCGTTGTTCCGGCTGTCTCTTTGGTTGCTCTCGGAAGAAAATCTCTCTCTCAAAGTAAAGGAAAGAAAATCTGAGATAATGTCGAGAGGAAAGAAAATCTAAGATAATAAATGTCGATCTCTCTCTTCCAGAGGGGTATAAATAGACTGCAAGGTGCCCTTCTCCGAATAGGAGTGCACTTCTAAGCTTTTCAATAAAATTAGAGAGTTATATCCGTCTTAATATCTGTATACAATCCAGGCCTCTTTTTTATTTTTTATTTTTTATTTTTTGTGTCTTCTTTAAAAAAATAGAGTTAATTAACATATTATTATTGAGTTCACCCTAATTTTAAATTTTTATTATTCACTTAAAACAAACTTAATATTCAAAAATTTAAAATCATTATTATATAATTTGTTAATTGAAAAACAAAAAAAATAAAAAATAAATAAAACTATCAAAATTCAATTTTTTAATGTGAGAAGCCCATGGGGAATCCACAAATCACGAAATCTTAGTGTTAATATGGATATCTGAATTTTTCGAATGAAAAGTAGGTAATTTAGATTTTTCTGAAATAAAAAATAACTTACACGGATTCTTTGGATATAAAAAGTTCATTGTAGAAATCTTTTGTAATTTTCTCTTTTTCCTTCCATATATATTATATAAAGGAATTGGAATAATAATCGCTTGTCCTTTCCCATTGACGTAACAAAATTCAAATTGGATTATGTTTCCAATCCTAATTCAAATCAATCAAGAATTCTAAATCTACATTGATTCCTAAAATTAAAAAATATACTATCACAACCACTCAAATAATTACAACATTGAAAAATAAGAAACTAATTAAATATATGCGATATTTCCTCTAATATTATATACATATTTTCCTTAAGCACTGTATATAAATTAAACTATACTGTAGGACAAACTTTGACTCAATTATGGCTCAATTAAATTAAACTTTGATTTTCTGTAATTTTGGTATATGTTAACTGGAATTAAACTTTGTTCCTATATTTTTTTGCACTAGTATTTTGATAATTTGATTACCCTTCTCTAAAGTTTAAGCATTTTATTTGTTAAGTTCACTAATAATTTCAGATGATACTTTGCTATTTTTTTATTTGGTGTATTATTTCTTATAGATAAAAGGTTAGTCTTTTTGTACTATATTGTCATTTTATTATATGATATCCTTCATGATTATCATTTGAAATCACTGCAGTTTTCTCTGTATCTTCCAATTGGGACTGTGTAACACCCCATTAATACTCAAACATATATATAGTATAATTTGAAATGATAGAATTTGTGTGCATGCATAAAATATTTTTTTTCTCTCTCTAATAATTAAATAAATAATAAATTATTTTCTCATTCATAAACTAATTTATATATACCCACAAAAAATTTATAACGAACACAATATTTACATACCCATGTACAAAAAAGTTATAAAAGTAACACACCGTACAAATTCCAAAACCTAATATAATAGAATTCAAAATCAAATAAGTTAACAATCAACCCAATAAGTCGTTATCTATGTACACTGATTCTCAAAACCTGTAGGAGCTCCAGTCGCTCACTCAGTAAGTCCATGGCTTCAAGTATTATCAAACTCACCTACAATGCATGAATTACGTGAGCTAATGCTCAGTAAATGAAAATCATACATGCTGAAGGGATAATCCAACATAAATGCAATGTATTTTTATGAGATCATGACAAGGATGCAAACTTATGCATAAAAATAGTTCATTCAAAATCATTTTCCATCACTAGACCCTTGGCCCACCTACTATGTACCAAATAAAGCTCTCAATAATATCAATAATCACATGGCCATAAACAGACCGACACAGTTCGGGGGCCATCTCCTGGGATTACTAGAGGTCCACCCCCTGTCTTCCCCTGTGACCCTTCATAAGTCTTCCCACTAGCGGTGTCGATAAAAGCACAGTCAAGTGGTCCACCCTCTCGTGACCACTAGAGGCACACCCGCTGTCAACCTCTATGATCCTCCGAGAAGTAATATTCGCGGCACCCCAAATATCATATAAATAAGCCACACATGGGCCTCGGTACACTAGTAGTGGTCAACCAAAATATTTTCTTTCTAAAAATAATGTCATGCGTGCCAAAAATTTCAACTGTGAGTACGTGTTATGCATGGACATATAAATGCTGATGAATAACATGTCCAATGGCACAATATATCCTATGTCCCATCATCCAAGCAACATATGCACTATAAGGTATGTATAATACTCACAATACACACATCAAGACACAAATATCACATTTAATATAGATAATGCACGAGATACTATGATCATGCATTGTAGTTGCAAGTGGATTTTCACTTACCTTTCACATTTGATATCCTACTGAAGGTTAACAAGATTTTCCTCCCTAACCTTAGATATAAGACTGCCTGTAAAAGTATAACGTATTAATTTTTATTTTTAATCAATAGGTTTCTATATCAAATCTCATAAGGGATCTTAAATCTTAAATTTAATTAAGTAACAATCAAACTTTAAAATTTATACTTCACCCTAATTAGAACATTTTAAATACCTTAATTTCTCATATCGAATTCATTCTAATATTATCTAATTGATGTGTTATAATCCTGTAACCAATTCTTCAATTTAATTAACTCCGTCATCCCATTAATACAAGATAATAAAATCAAATCCTTGTAACTAATTTCGAATTAAAGGTGTATATTAATTATTGTCTCATAGGTAAATAACTAGTTAACTTAGATCAAAAACTTTCTTTCAAATTAAAAATAAACAATATAAGCATATATATTTATCCGTACAAAAATAAGAAGGAACTTACCTAAAATTTCCTACAATTCCTACTGTTGAAATTTGTTGGAATACCCTGTCTTTTCTTTCTTTCTCTCTTTCTCTCTTTCTCTCTCTCTTCTTTCTTTTTTTCTTCTCTTCGTCTTTCCTTTGCTACCGTGAACGTGTGTGTGAGGTGTTTTAGCCGTGTGTTTGTGTGGTGTGTGTTATAATAACTTAACAACTAAGAAAACATAATATAATATATTATAATATATGTGTACTTATCCTTAATATAGTATAATATACTATATGCGGACGTGTGTGTGGTGTGTGTTAATACATAATTATTACTTAGCCACTAAAAAACCTAATATAATATTATAACATATGTATACTTATCCTTAATATAAGATAACATATTATAACATATGTATAATATCTTATAACTATTACTACCCTGTACACACACGTGTATACATATATGCACATATATATATATATATATATATATATATATGTGTGTGTGTGTGTGTGTGTGGAGTATAATAAAATGATACCATAATATGTATATATATATATATTTTCTTATATACATATAATTAATACATAATATTTATTTATTTATTTATTCACATAGTTTATCCTATACCGATAAACACAACGATGCCACCTTTCACTTACGTATATCATAATGGTATCTGATAGTTGACACCTAAATCCTCGTATCTTAGTGCCAACTCAACCAATTAGGTTAAAGAATTTGAAAACTAATATCGGGTGACAACTTTAGAAGTTTAATTATTAAAATATCATATAAAATATAGTGCATTATGAAATATTAATTAAAATGCAAATGACACATATGCAGCATGAAATGCATGAACTATATTGGCCAGGTGAGTAGCGCGAGGCTCGGGTATTACAGAGTGCTAAAGTGAATATTCTTCTTGAGAATAGTCCTTGTTTTCTTAATTTTTTTGGCACCGTGCTAGTTATTTTTTTTTTCATAAATGACATTTTGTTCTGATCCGGGTCAACTTCGGATGCTGAGGTGATATTTTTTCAGGGAATGAGCTTCCTCGAGCAAGGAGCTTTCCTTCCAACAACTCTTCTCCTCGCGTACGAGCTGCTCTACTGCTAGCAACTCTTAACACTGCCTGCAACATGAGCAAACTATCAAGGGATCTCTGAGAGTGTTTCAGAAAAATTCTTTCAATACTTAAATCAGTAAGTGCCCGAGAGAAGAAAAATGAACTTAAGGATGAAATTGAGCAAATGAATTGTGTACTTTGTAAATGAGAAAGATGGGGGTATTTTACATGTTCAAGTGGGACAAAGACTATATAGGCATGTGATTTGGGGCTACTGGACCTATATACCTTGTAAGGCTAGTATGTGATGTCTCTGAACTGCTTAAACCTCTTATGAGTGACTTTTCTTATGCTTCAATGTCTCATAGGAAAATCTCTTACGAGTCACTTGGGTTTGAATGTCTCATATGGCTGAAGTTGGATATCTTTTGGGTTTGATTTGAAATATGTCATCATACCACCTCCAACTCCCAGAGAGACTGTGAATCCCAAGTTGGCTAGGAGTTATGTAACCCGAGATAGTAACTTGGAGAGATTTTGCTTGCGTAATTAGGAGGGAGCAAAGATCGGCTTCGGTAGAAGTATATTCTAAGTCCTTTTTACTTGGGATTTTATAGATGTTACACCTGATGTACATACACTTGGTATGTATTTATCATACAAGTATATTATTTTTAACAAAATGGAATACTTGACCTTCATCTATACACCAAATGTAGGATACACCTGGTGTAGCATAGGTATTACCTTTACTTGGAGTTGTGAGCACTCAAAGTGAGCCTTTTTTCTTGGAGTTTTATCCCCAAAAACTCCCCAAATTTAAGTGATTCTTTATGTTTGGATCATGATTGATTACCATTTATTGGCAATTGAGTTTGTTATGCACAAGATTTTTGTGATTTGATTGGTTTTTTATTTTATATCATTGATTAGCATTGATTGATATACACAAAATTTCTTTGATTTGATTGACTTACCTTTTATGGATTAACAACCTTGATTGTCTTGTTTGTAAATTTTATAGGATGTAATTGGATAGTAATTTTTTAGGATTTGATTTATAAGATAATATCTTTGTTGATAAGGCAAGAGTCTTGGAATATCTTATAAATTATATGCAGCTTATCTACAATATTTGAAGATTAAGATTGAATTTGATTAGTACCACATAAAAGACTTAAAGAAAAGAAGAATGTGTACGCCTTTGAAAAATAACCGCAAGGCTTCTAAGATTGGATTTGATTAATAGTTGATTTGCGCGTGACCTAATGCATGTAGAGTAAATTTATACTTAAAACACGTAAACATCTTTATATTTGAAAGCATCTTTGTTTTTGCTGTTGTAAATATTTTTGTTCATACCTTTCAACATCAATTTAAACCTACATACCTATTTAGTTAAAGTGGGACACAAATTATTAATATGTGATATGATGTTCATTAATTTTTAAAATATTTAAAATCCACTAACTCATATTGTTTTTCTTTTTATAATAGAACTCATAATAAATTAAATAATAATTACTTCATCTTACATAACTCTTATTGCTCTTATACTACATTATTATTTCTAATAAAGTTAATATTTTTATATTATATCCAAACACATTTTATTTTCGCACAAAAACTAATGCAAAAATGAATACATTTGAAAAACTAGAAGTGAGAAATAAAAATGAAACCAAAGGATCCCATAGAATCATTTGTTTACATTTTCAAGCTCATGTTCATATTTTGAGTATTTGTAGAGCGAGAGGGGAAGCTCTGGATTGATCCTGAAGCAAAAGAAACTGTCTTTCTTGTCCCTGCGCCTTGATTCGGCAAAATCAATGTCAACAAGCCTTTATCTAATAAATTTTAATAAATCTTGATAAAAAAAATATATTTGAATTAGTTATATAAAATTGTTGACTATTACACTCGCAAATGTATTTAGCTTATCGTCTATGCATGAAAATACATGATTTTTTGAAAATGTATTTGGCTATGATATTTCAAAAATAATAATTTCTATGTGAGAATAATTAATATAAAACGGATAGTTTGTGGGTTCTACCTTTATGTCCTGCCAATTAAATTAGGTTGGGAGAGTTTAATTTGAGGTAGACCACATTAGTTTCTTCAAGTCACATAGTTTCATGAGAGTATAAAGAGAAGAAAAATACTATTTAGTTTATATTTAGATTTTAATTAATTTTAAATTGGTAGAACATTATATCAAACAATAATAAAGTTGATTCTATTTTGATAAAATTGGGATTATATATAGGTTTGAAAATAGATTCCATCGATCTGGAAATGAGGGATTATTGGATCTGAAAATTACATCTATAGATCTAAAAATTGGCATTTTAATTTCTAACTTTAACATAAAAGCTTTAAAATGAAACTAGATAAGGGTTCTGTTGAAAAATAGGTAAAAAAATATATTTTTGAGTTTTCAAATAGTATAGATTAGAAAGACTTCTTTTGAAAATATAAACAAAGGCTTTGTTTTTTAAATTTAATATTCTTCTCCCAAACGTACCCACCATTAGGCCCGACCACGGAGCGGGTCCGAATTGGATCTGGCCCGTGACCGGACCGTGGTCAATGGATCGGAACTCGTTGACCACGGTTTACGGGTTGGAACCGTGAACCGGCCCGTGAGTTCATGGGCCAGTTACAGTTCATCTAACCCGTGGACCTGACGGTTTTTAATTTTTTTATTTTTTTTTAATTTTTTAATTTTAATTTTTATTTTTTAATCAAAATAGTGTAAAAGTGTTTTATGCAGGTTTTAAACCTGTAACCTCTAATTTATTAACAGAACACTCAAATCAACTGAGCTAATAGATAATATGTTTATAATTTTGAATAAGTGCATAAATAAGTCTCATGATTTGTTTTTTCATTTTTTTTCCCTAAAATTGCTTGTTTTATTTTTGAAAATCAATATAATTGGTGTTGTGTCCCTCTTTAAATTTAATTAATTAGTTTTAGCAAGTTACAAATCAAGTCATATATTTAAGCATTCTACATTTCATCTTAATAATAAGTAAAGTTTTGAAAATTATCTAATGATGCTACTTTATAATTATTTTAATAATAAATAAATTTATAATTTTTTAAAAATATTTAATAATATTACTTTATAATATCTACTGTTTATTCCCAACTTCTCATTTAATATTATTAAATTATTGTAATGTTGCATCGATTTTATATGATAACATTAACTCCAAAGACCAAAATTTAGTAAATTTTATTTTATCAATGCAGTGTAAATGAAAAAATTATTTTTTAGAAATTTCATAAATTAATTTAATCACTTTTGTTTTGAATCATATGCTTAAATTTTAGTTATTTTTTTTTCAAATTTAAGTTTTTTTTTTCATTAAGTTCAAAAAGTAACAACATTTTTTGCAAATTTAAGTTCAAAAAAAATTTAAAAAATAAAATAAAATATAAGGGTTGGAACCGTAACCAAAACCGGCGGTTAACTAGAATCGTAATCGGAACTAGAACCGGCGGTTCCAGAACCCAGACTGTAATCGGTCTTGACGGTTAAGGTTAAGGGTTGGAATTTTCTTGAACCATGAAATCGACGGTTTCGAACCGTAACCGGCGGTTTCTGAACCGTGGTCAGGTCTACCCATCATGCTAATCTAAAGAAACACACCTTTAAAAAGCTTTTGTAAAGATGTGTAACATATCATTATTTTTAGAATCGTATTGAAATGACCAGTTCAACAAGTTCAATCAATAATCGATCGTTAGTCCGGTTTGATTAGATATAAACGCCAGGAAAATCTATCGAACTAATCAAATCAGCGAGATTTTTTATTTTTATTTTTATTTTTTAAGAAAATTTAAATTTGGAATTTGATTATATGTATGTTATTATTTGATTTTGAACTTTGTTAAATGTATTTTTTTATTGGTTATTTATCGATTTTTTTACCTTTATAATTTAGTATATAACAGTTGGTCTATTATATTACCATTTTACATAATATTTTATATAATATAATAAAAAAATATAGTCAATTATTATTAAATTGATCGAATTGACGATTGAATCGATCCGACCATTAAATCGATGATCGATATTAAAATCGATTTGATTATCAATCTGATTATAAAAATACTATAACATATATTGGGCTAAGCTTTTTAATGCTTTTTTTACCAAATCACATTGTCAGCCCCTGCAATTACAATCATCATAAAGAAACCATTTATTTACATTTTGGATAAAAAACATATTATTATCCCCTATTTATACTACTCCTAAGGAACAACAAATGTGGAGAAAATTACTGTCGTCCATGCGACTTTTACCATAGAAACTAATGGGAAGATAATAATGGAGATTAAAATTGATGAATTTTTTAAAAGTCGAGAATGTAAATTGATATGCCATGAATTAGGATATCGTAACTAAATTAGCGGCGTATTTAAGGGGTCAAAAATAAAATTCTCTCTTTCAAAAAACAAAGACTATTAATAAGGATATTAACTTTAGCACTCCCATTTTAAAGATACTGATAAAAAAATGCATGATTATAAATGATAATTGATGAGTGGATTTTATATTCATTAATTTAGTACTATTTGCTTAACTTTTTGATTAGTTTTTGAGTGTTTATATTATTTTTTATGCATTTAGTTTGAAATATTGTAGGTAATGGTAAAAGGAGAAGAAAATGGAAAGAAACATAAAACTTTGCTAAAATTTAGAAGAACCCGTTGTATGGTGCTATTGATGGCAGTGTTCGTATTTATATCATAATTATTTACTCCGATATCATTTTAACTTGATTATTGAATCATTTGAAAGATAAGAGATAGATCTATAACTTGTAAGTTTATCATAAAATCCAGTTCGTTATATTTAAATAAGAAATATTGGGTTAAATAATCTGCACTTGACTGAAACTTTCTAGTATAATACATATTGGTATTATAGCCATAACTCTTTCCACAAATTTCATATCGAGATGATTCAAGTGGAATTGGAAAGCTAAGATAGAGAGCTACAATTTCTTAGAAGATATCAAAAACCAATTCATCCTAGAAAGAGGTAAAAAATGAGTTGCAAAGGGCTGAACACTGTGATGGAAAGAGAAAAACTACAGCATCGGCGCATAGGCGCCAAAGAAAACAGAGAGCACGGCACCTAGGCGCCACCAGTCAGCGCCTAGGAGCTGAAAAGCGGAAAAGTAGGGTCAAAATAGGGTTTTTGCCCTCTTTAGGGTATCACACATCCAAATTTAAGGATTCCAAAAGCCTCCAAGTGAAAAAATCAGCTAGAGAGGGAGGAGAGAAGAGAGAACAAGCCAAGAAAAGAAAGAAAAAGAAGAGAAGAAGAAGGAAAAAAAGGAGAGATTTCTTCCATGCTTTGTGAAGAAGACATCTACAAGGGAAGAAATTCATTCCTTTTCCAAGTTCTATTTTATTTTCCTCTTTCTTTCTTTGATTATGTTTATGAATATTGTTGAGTTATCTTTCATTTTTACCATCATAAACTAATTTATTTTTCTAGGGTTGTGATGTAATCTAATTATGATGTTTTGAATATTTGTATCAATTCAATTCATGATTTATTTTTCAAGTTGAATTTTCTACATTGTTCTTAATGCTTTCAATTAATTGGCCATTAATTGAATAATTTGCTAATCATATTGACCCGGGAGGTGATATATGTGTCTAGTTCTATGTGTAGAAAATCATAAATTGCATGTGAGATACTCCATAGAATTTAATAAATTGTTGATTGTTATAATTATCATAGGAATATGGTGGGTTAACAATTGATGATATTTTCATTAGACCTTGGGAGAGGCTAGTGGATAATTTAGGAATTCTTGACTATCACTTGGGAAATAAATTAAGATTGATGAGATGAATTATTTAATTCAGACTAGTTATGGTGAAATCATAACCCTAGACTTTTGAAGTTAGTAAATTTTATCTTTAAATGCTTTTGATTATTAGTTTAATTTAGTTGGAATTAGTTTATAAACAAAAACACAAAAATATATTTATTCAAATAAAATTAGAATTAACATAATTTCATTACTTAATAATTCAACAATTCTCGTGGGAACAATAATTTATTCATTACTTTATTAATTGTATACGATAACGTGCATTTGCGTTCACGAATTTTCGCAACAAGTTTTTGACGCCGTTGCCAGGGATTGTTTTGTTTTGTTAATATCGATACCAAGTAACTGTTATTTTGATTTGAATTTTTCTTATATATATATTTTTCCTTATTTTTATTTTTCTTTTATCGTTTGAGTATGCCCTTGTTTATAATCGCAGGTGTTTTCTTGTATGTGTGATATGATCAAAAATTGATAGACGAGATGACATATAATTCATACTGTTGGCCAACTGAATATGACATGACAAATCAAGTTTCAAGTCAGGCCTCTAGAACAAATCGAGTAGATGCTATTATTGCATTGAGTGCTCAAGTACAAATTCTTTCAAAAGAGATGGAGAAATATTTTGCAGCAAATACTAATCATTCACCATTCAAGGTACGTGAGTCATGTGACGGTTTTCATGCAAGAACACAATTCCAAGGGAACAATCAGTTTGCACCACCATATGTCGAGCATGCTCAATATGGGTGGAATTACAACCAACTGCAAAATTATCCTTTCTCCAACACTTATCAAGGATGGCAAAATCATTCTAATGCTTCATGGAGAAATGAGGAGAATATGAAGTGGCATGCACCTAGTTACCCACCATTAGAGAAGAAGCGAAGCCTTGAAGAAGCTTTAACTCAATTCGAACGTACTACCGATCAAATCTTATTGCAAACTCAACCTAGTAATCCATCACAATAGATTTGGCCTTACACAACTGAGAAAAATAGAGAGGGCGAAGAACATTGTGATACTAATTGACTAAGTGAAGAAGAGATTGAAATCATCTTGTTGATTGAAAAATTGATGAAGGATGAACAAGATGTATCAACACAAATATCTCTAACGGAGAAAATAGAAGAATATTGGGATGTTAATTTGCTAAGTGATGAAGAGAGCGAAAACGTCTTGTGGATAAAAAAATTGATGAAGGATGAACAAGAGGTATCAACACAAACACCTCTAGTGGAGAATAGAGAAGATCAAAAAAATGTTCAACCAAACCCTTCTTAAGAGTCATCACGGGGAGTTTCTTATCCTCATCTTCTACAAAATAACAGGCCTATGTCAAATATTATAGAAGATGATACGGGGATCTCATTGCACAAGTATAAAATGGAGGATTGCTCATTAAAGCATTATATGGTGGGAAATGAGGGTCTACTTGAGGATGTTGACAAATCTATCCATTTAGATTTCATCGTCCCTCACATTGAAAATCATAGAAATATCTCTCTCACACAAAGAGAACTATTTTTGATCATTGGGCATCCACTCAACAATAAAAACAGGGCACTTGATCCCATGCTGGATTATGCTCATTATGCTTATCTTTGGGGATCACCTACACTTCTAGAGCATACAAAAGCATGGCATGAGAAACACTTATTCTTGGACCCTGGTTGAAAACTATAAATTAAGCGCTTCTTGGGAGGCAACCCAAGTATTTTACAATTTTTTATTTCTTATTTAGTTGTTTAATAGTCATTTTTTTTATCTTTTAGTTTGATGAATTTTTGTTTGTTTTTATTTCAGGATCTAACTCAAGTTTGGGGAGGATTTATAAAATAAAGAGTGATATGCCACCAACTAATGAATGCACATCCATCACTATTCTAGAAGAGGATGATGATCAAGTTGATGAGAAATAACACCATTCAGGGAAGTCTTCTATACCTTATCTTGCTTTATTTAACATTGAGGACAATGTTAGTTCTAAGTTTGGGGGTGGATGTATGGGTTTCATTTGATTTTGTTTGTTTATAGCTTTTGGAAATTGATGAATGTTGAGCTTGTGTATGTGCTTGACTCTTGTGGTAATTTTTACCTTTCTTGTAATCCTTTGGCATATTGAGCACATAGTCTTGAACATTTGAATTTTCTACATGCTTAGAAAAAGTTTATGTAAACTCGATATTTTTTTATTTTGCGATCTCATATAATTCTAGAACTTGTTTGATTGTCACTCGAGGCGAAATCCTAGGCTACATAATATTAGGGAAGTGATTTAGGCCATTTTTGGACCATTTGTGCCTTTCAAGCCACCGTGTTTATGATGCATAATCCCTAGTGTCCCCCGTTAAGCCTATTTATCCATTTTCTTTGTCACCCTACAAATCAATCTCAACCAATGAATTAATTTTTTTTATCTTACATATTACCCCACACTCAACTCATTGCTATCCTAGTAACATCATTTTGAGCATTGAAAGTGGTTTGAAAAAAAAATGGCAAAGAGAGGTGGCGATTTGTACAAAACTCTCGAAAACAAAAATTATGTCAATAAATATGAGAAAAGAATGCAACACCCATTGTTTATAAAACCAAATAAGTTTGGGGGTGTAGCACTTCAAAAAAAAAAGAAGAGAATATGTGAAAAAAATGGGAGTTTAATGAATAAAGTGGTGTGACAAATCAAAAGAAGAAAGGTTCGTAAATGTGTGATACGAAAATGTGGTGGTGCTCATCAACAAGGTTCTAGAATAGTTGTGTGCTATGAGTAATTTGAGCTACTATATTGTCTTTTATCCTACCATTATCTTAGCCACACATTACAAGCTTTCAAAATCCTAATGATCCTTGATGTTGTGTTAGTTTATATTAGTGGAAAGTGACATGAAAAACAAGCCTATGGAATTCTAAAATACATAAATAAGAGATCAATAATTTTGTTATGAGTTTGAATAAACAAATCCGAGTAGCAAAAAGTTAAGTGTAAGAGGCTACACACACACACTCAAAGGATTTAAAGAATGATGAATTTGACACTTGAGTTGAAATCGTGCATTTTGATGATATTTTGACATTTTCTTGAGTTATAAACTCACAACATTTTTTGAAACTCATTTGGTTGGTAGGTTTAATTATCACTTGTTATTTTACTTGTTTTATTTCTTTCGTTTGCTCGAGGACTAGCAAAATATTAAGTTTGGGGGTATTTGATGAGTGGATTTTATACCCATTAATTTAGTACCATTTGTTTAAATTTTTGATTAGTTTTCGAGTGTTTATATTACTTTTTATGCATTTAGTTTGAAATATTATAGGTAATGGTAAAAAGAGAAGAAAATGGAAAGAAACATAAAACTTGGCTAAAATTTAGAAGAACCCGTTGTGTGGTGCTATTGATGGTAGTGTTCGTATTTGTATCATAACTATTTACTCTGATATTATTATAACTTAATTCTTGAACCATTGGAAAGATAAGAGATAGATCTATAACTTTTATGTTTATTATAAAATCCAGTTCGTTCTATTTCAATAAGAAATATTAAGTTAAATAATCTGTACTTGACTGAAACTTTCTAGTATGATACATATTGGTATTATGGCCATAACTCTTTCCAAAAATTTCATATCGAGATGATTCAAGTGGAATTAGAAAGATGAGATAGAGAGATACAATTCCTTAGAAGAGATTAGAAGCCAATTTATCCTATAAAGAGATCAAAAATGAGTTGCAAAGGGCTGAACACTGTGAGGGAAAGAGAAAAACTGCAGCAACGGCGCCTAGGCGCCAAAGAAAATAGAGAGCACGGCGCCTAGGCGCTGAAAAGCGGCAAAGTAGGGTCAAAATAGGATTTTTGCCCTCTTTAGGGTATCACACATCCAAATTTAAGGATTCCAAAAGTCTCCAAGTGAAAAAATCAGCTAGAGAGGGAGAAGAGGAGAGAGACAAGCCATGAAAAGAAAGAAAAATAAGAGAAGAAGAAGGAAGAAGATGAGAGATTTCTTCCATGCTTTGTGAAGAAGATATCTACAAGGGAAGAAATTCATTCCTCTTCCAAGTTCTATTTTATTTTTCTCTTTCTTTCTTTGATTATGTTTATGAATATTGTTGAGTTATCTTTCATTTTTACCATCATGAACTAATTTATTTTTCTAGGGTTGTGATGTAATCTAATTATGATGTTTTGAACATTTGTATCAATTCAATTCATGATTTATTTTTCAAGTTGAGTTTTCTACATTGTTCTTAATGCTTTCAATTAATTGGTCATTAATTGAATAATTTGCTAATTATATTAACCCGGGAGGTGATATATGTGTCTAGTTCTATGTGTAGAAAACTATAAATTGCATGTGAGATAGGAATATACTTACATGATTTGTGTAGTCATGGTTGAGACTCCATAGAACCTAATAAAATGTTGATTGTTGTAATTCACATAGGAATATAGTGGGTTAACAATTGATGATATTTTTTTTACACCTTGGGAGAGGCTAGTGGATAATTTAGGGATTCTCGACTATCACTTGGGAAATAAATTGAAATTGATGAGATGAATTTTTCAATTCGGACTAGTTATGGTGAAATCATAATCCTAGGCTTTTTAAGTTAGTGAATTTTATTTTTAAATGCTTTTGATTATTAGTTTAGTTTAGTTGGATTTAGTTTATAAACAAAAACACAAAAATGTATTTATTCAAATAAAATTAGAGTTAACATAATTTCAGTACTTAATAATTCAATAATTCTCATGGGAACGATAATTTATTCATCACTTTATTAATTGTATACGATAACGTGCACTTGCGTTCACGAATTTTCGCAACAATAGTTATGAAGGATATAATATAAATAATAAGAACTAATTAAGAAGCCAAACCTTCTATGAGTAAAAAAAGAATACACCCAATAAAAAATAATAAAATATCAACTAAAACTATTAGTGGATATCAAACTTAATGAATAAAAATGTTTAACCTTGGGAGGAAATAACTAATGTTTTTCCTTTGCTAAACTATAATGTCCTATATCATAATATTACATAAGCAATGCATGCAAGCCCAATTATTTTAAAATTTTCATTCATGAACACCATATAAATCTGAGGTCAATTTGTTGCATTAATGTTGTGTTAATACGAAATAAACTTTAGCTAAGACAGTAAATTAAGCTCAAAAGAAAAAAAAAAATTATCAAAGAGAAGTGAAAAAAAGATGTAAATGCAAATAGAATGTCTATTGGAGGACTTTCAGCCATATAAATGTTAGATTTTAGCAAAAACTCGTTTTTAAATCTTAAAATTGCTGTATAAATATATCGAAAATGTTAAGCTATTAAATTACTGAAGAAAATAAAAATAAAATCATACAGATCCAGGGCAAACGAACCAAACTGATAAATTGGATGGAACAAAATAAAATTAAAAACATTATAAATGAATTGTTATTTCATGGGCTACACCTTGCTCGCTTTGAAAATTGTGTAGAAGTAAAACAAGAAGAGATTGAAAGCAAAAAGAAACGACCATAATAGTTGAAGAAAAGAAATTATTTCCTCAAATTATTCCCTACAAAATTTGGAAGAAATAAAAAAGTTATTTGTTTAGCAAATTAACTTAAATGTGGCCTAGTTAGGAAAGGAGTGGCTAATTATAATACAACTTTCAATAGCCAAAAGTTATGCAAAGAAATTAGCAAACTATCTATGTATAAATAATGATTGTTTCAATTAAAAGGATAAATAAAACTTTCCAACCTTATGTATGCTGCTTTCTATATTTTGTTTGATAAATGAGTGAATGAAACTGAAAAGGAGAAGAAGAAAAAGAAAAAAAATTATGATTTTTATCATTTGTTCTCACTAAATTAATCCAAACCTCAAAATATAATAAAAAAATAAAAGTCGCAAATAACTACAGAAAAATCAATAAGAAACTTTTAATAGAAATAATCTTCATAGGGACGGAGCCAGAAAATAGAAAATTGAGATGTGATATTTATTTTTAAAAAACCTAATAGATAAAAAGATATTTTTAATTTTTTAATGAGGTAAAATTTTAAAATTTAATAAATTTTAAAGATACTGGCAAGAAAGTTGCTCTTGGAATGGCCACCACCAAGAGGAAGAAGGGGTGAATCTATGTATGATCAAAGGTTTTATAACCAGGAAAAATAGATGGATTTTAGTTTTTCCATAAATGATGCTTGTAATATCTATGACAAAGGCTCTTTATTACTCAATCTACTATGGGTACTCTGTACAAGCCTAAGAAAGAGATGGATGATTAGATATATGGTGGTGCAGATGAGTAGCTAGAGAACTTGAGGAAGATTGAGCGCGTTCTAGGCTTGGCAGGTACATCCAAGAGGACTGGCCCTAGAGAAATGCCTCTTGATTTTGAGAAAGACTAGAAATATATAAAGATCTATTTGATTTGAAAAAGTTATTGACATAAATGATGATGTAGGAAAATAATTAACAAAAAGTAGAGGTATCTTGAAATCTAGTGACTAATCTATGAGAGATGACTTTTGAGTGATGAGGTAGATAATGAATTACCTATGAAAATGAGCATTAAGTTAGCCTTTGCTTTAGCTCTAGATTTATATATCCATGTTCTTTGATTAATGTTGGCTTAATTTTAAACAAAAAGTTGGATTATAAATTGCACAATGTCCTATTTTCATTTCCATATTAACGATAATGTTAGGTTTTAAAGTGCACTATGTTTAATTGTTATTTTGTGTTGGGACAATGCTTTAGAGTAATGGAGAAGCTTGTGTTTGGTTACACATGCATTGACCATCTTACTTTTGATATTAATTCCTCTTTTTAAGTATCAACATTCACATTTCTAATTCATCATTTTGGTCTAGAATATTTTGGCCTAAATATTCAAGAATATGAACTTTGTTCCTCCACTCTGTCATACATAAAAAAATTTCACAACCTATAAAACTTGGCTGCTTCTATCGTGTTGAAGTTGACTGCCCTCTTATTATTCGTTGGGTTAACCTTAGAACTATTCTTTTCCTTTTCCTGAATCCAAACATCCCTTTTCCTGTTTTAAGTGGGTTTGCACTTGGCGTTCTTGATAAACAACACTTAATTTCTTATACTAAATAGGTGGGGGAAGCTTTAATTTGATAGTTGAAAGAGCTCAACTCTAGTAATCATGTGATTCGTGTGGACGTACTTATTTTTTAAAAAATCTTGATGGAATTCTTCTTGTGTGTTGTGGTTGACGTACTTAAACCAACACATGTTGACAAGCTTCTAGTGATTAAGAAGGAATGGAAGATTTAATGCATTGGTTGCTTGCGCTAATAGATGATGTTTACAAATATGTAGATGATATTGTGGTGAGATAGTTTTTTGTAAGTTTTTGAATTTTAAGTTTGTGGCTCTTTCTCATTATATTGACCACATAATTTTTCCCTTTCTAGAAGGGCATGTTGCCAATGATAGTAATACTGACTAATTTATATTATATACCGTACCTTTTTGCCGGAAACTATCGCCACATGCTTTCGTTAAGCAAGTGAATGATAGTATGCAGATATCATCTCTCACCATATAGATATAATATTCTCATTATTTTAAACCAACATAGCTGCCCTTGCTGAACTTTTTCATTTTCAGTCTACGCTTGAATAGATACTTGCTTTCCTTTGAATTTTTCTTGCCTTTGCTTTTTTACAGATTTTTTTCAAGAAATCTTTACATCTTTTGAAGGATGTAAAGGAACTGGGAGAATAAAATAAGAGATCTATTTTTATGTACAAAGAATATTAGTAATGCAAAAGGTCGATCAAGAAATAACAAAAAGAAACAATTCTATTACATTATGTTTTTCTTAAATCAAGAAAGGATTATAAGGGAGATTCTTTTGTTGGTCAGCTGATTTATAAAACAAGCTAGAATTTTTGTTGAATCTTCATAGGAATTTCATATTATTGTACATAGCACCCAACTAAGTGTTAAGTGAGTTTTTGTAAAAAATTATTATATATTTATATATTTCATTCCCTCCATTTTCCCTCCAAGTTTTAACTTCTTGACAACTATCTATTTATAAAGAATATTAAACTCTTTCGTTTTCTCTATATGGGACAAGAGACATGTAATTTTCATATTGCAAGTTACTTCTATCATTTTCTGTAGGGTTTTTGTAGGTGGATAATTACATTTGTTGTGACAACAATTTTGAGATGGTGTCCTTGAAAGACTATTTTTCAATGGCAGTGCCATCGTAAATACATGTTACGATAACTCTAACAACCCATGGTTCCAAATTAAATACAGTTTATCTCAGATTGAGGATCGCGAGACTCCTAAGGCCAAACGGGTACCGCCTTACTTGGAACGTGTTGGGTTTAGCCTACGAAATCTTAAAGCTTTGGGGTAGGGATGATACTGAGTCGGATCTGGGTTGGACTTGCCTAGACCCAAGACCCAACCCGCTAAGGTTTTTAAGGACCCAAACTCGATGGATAAATCTGTTATACCAGCTTTATAATTTAAAAATATAAAAAAATATACTTTTTGAAAACAATACTAGTAAAACTTTCCTAAAATTTTATTTTTCTACAAAATATCATATAAATATATCTAATAAATATATTTAAAAATAAGAATATTAGATAAATTTTTTCTAGGTTAGGTCGAGTTAAAAATAGAAAATTAAAAACCCAACCCAAACCCATTTATACAATTGAAACCCACCCTAAGTGGGTCGGGTCTAGTTTGGATCTCCTCCATTACCATCCCTACTTTAGCAGTGGAGAGACCTTAATGGAAATTAACTATCCACTGTACCTAATTTGTACGATCCAAAGCACGAATTTGAAACGGAATGAGAAGATTTTGCCCCTCATAGTGGATGAGATGGGAGCTTGACATATGATTCGATAGTTAGGCAGAATCAGAATATAGATAGGATTGTCCATTCTCAACATTTGGATATTGTTTCAATGGTTGTGAATGATCACGGTGAAGAGAAAAAATAGACATGGATAAGAAGCATAAAGAGATTGATGAGACAACTCAAGATACTAAGGCTGGACTTTAGAAGATTGTAAGCTTTGTGTTTAGTGAGCAGCCAAAAAGATGTTCCTACATAGTCCTTTGGTTCAAAGTTTATTAAGTACAAGTCATCACAAAAATTTACCCTTTTTAATTCAGGGGCTTATGAGGGAATTGTCCCCATGCAAGAGATGCTAGTAGACACTTTGGAGCCTCTGAAATTTAAGCACAAGAGGGTTCTTATAACTTCATGTTGTCTATATATGCCACTTATGTATTCTCGGCCTCGATCGATGACTGTGAAAGAACATCTCTAAGTAGAATAACCCAAAGGAATATACAATCCTCTCCAACAACGTCTGGCTGCTTATGGTCGGGTGTTTTAAGAGTTTTGCATAAATGATAATTTTTCTAAACTCTTAGAGGTTTTATATATTGTTGAATAGAAAGTAGGTGAGGATATTGTTGTGTGGTTGAAGGTCACAAAGAGAGGATGATAAAAGAAAAAGAAAAAAAAAAGAGATGGAATTGCAGGAGTTAGCCCGAAAGGCAAGACAAAAAAAGTTGTTGTTGCTCCAATAGTTATTGTGCAATTGAATTATGAGAGGGGTACACTTAATAATAGTGATATAAGAGTAGATTATGAATCTGTGAGAGATATAGTAAGGAGATAATATAGAGAAAAGAATGATCAAACAGGGAAAAGTTCGTCAGCAGTAGCGCTAAGAGATGAGAGAGAGAGAATGTTGGAGGTAGCGATGCTTTAATGGGCATGATATCCAAAATTACCAAGAATGGGGACCACAATATTAGCAAGAAAGTTGGTCTTGGAATGGCCACCACTAAAATAAGAATGAGTGAAACTATGTGTGACCAAAGGTTGTATAACTAGGAGAAAGAGATGGATTCTGGTTTTGCCTTAAATGATGCTTGTAACATTTACGACAAAGGCTCTTTACTACTCAATCAATTATGGGTACCCTGTACAAGCCTAAGAAAGAGATGGACGATGAGATGTATGGTGGTGCAGATGAGCAACTAGAGAACTTGAGGATGATTGAGCGTTTTAGGCCTGACAGAGCAATCTTGGGTACATCCATGAGGACTGGTCCTAGACAAAGGCTTGTTGAGTTTGAGAAAGACCAGAAACTTGTAAAGATTGCTACAACTTTAAGGTTGCAAACCCAAGTGCAGGTTGTAGTAAGTAATAAATTTCTCGTGAGTCCGAGGTCGATCCACAGGGAAGTTGTTTGAAGAATTCAAGTTTATATTTATAAAAAGATGGAGTTTATGTGAATCAAAAATATATGAACAATTAATGTATGATGTAACTAAAGAAAAAATCAAAGTAATAAAAGTACTGAGGATTAGGGATCCACTCTTGAGTTTTGGATAGATAAATAGTTATTTATTCTTTTTACCTCTATTAATTGCCACAATTGGAATCCATACATAATGAAGGTTCCAATGGGAAGATATTATCAAGTAACTCATGCGATAAGGTAATCATGATATTGTCTTACTATTGTAAATTATCTCTTAACGCCAACACTTATTTATGGATCAAGCATTTATGTACTCCTTCGTCAACAACAAATCAAGGTTTCACATTAGCAGTCGGTGGGGTAAAATCGTACAATAAGCTAAATGAACCCAAGTATTTGTTGTGCCATTGGAGATACATAAATCAAGAATCACCACAAAAATAAGTAGGGTTTAGATAAAAAATAATAATAATAATACAACATATTTAAACAATTTCTACCCTTATAACCATTTCTCTTCCTCCATCAAGAGATTCACCCTTTTTCCTCAACAAAATGAAATTTAGAAAGACATAATAAAAGTAACAAAGACTAAAAATATAAGAGAAACTAGAGAATGCATTTCTATTACTACTAGAAAACTTACAATACTAGAAAACATACAAACTAGATAACTTAACCTAAAGAAACCCTTTTCCCCCTCCTCTTCCAAGCTTAATACATGGCCTATTTATAGTACTTGGAGTAAGCTAGAGGCCAAACAAATAATGGAGGGGTTAATCAAGTGGTATGCTAGTTGCCAAGAGTTGGTAAGTTGTTACACAAATTTCTCATCCACTGAGTTGAATTATATTTTTCGGTCAGATACAGTCAGATTTTGAAGATATGTGAAGAATAAAAATTGTATATCTTTCAATTCTGATATATTTTCATATATCTTTTGTCAAATTTGGTGATCGGATGAAGGAGATATGGTCAAATTACCGAGTCATGTCCAAGAGCCGCCCTGTAACATCAGCAGCAACTTGCAGCCTATGGTTTTAATATTTCTACATATTTTCACACCATCTTGTCTTCAGCAAACTTGTTTATTTACCTGTTGGGTATAGCATATCCGAATGTCAGACTAAAATAAATTTGGGCTCAAGATATATAACCGAATTGGTAAAATAAGTCAATACTGGGCTGAACTCTGATCCGAATTTTGGTGATCCATTTTATGTAATTACTTGGACGAATTTTTTGCTATCATAAAGACTGAATTGGGCTGATCCTCCAACATGAAAGTTGTACCTCTATCTCTTGGCTTTCAAATGAAATAAGCTTCAGGTCCATAGAGCTTTTGATCATGAAGTTATGCTCAAATTACAAAAACTGCACAAGTCTGAAAACATGCTTCCATTTATTCCCTAACACAAAACATTAATAAAACAAGAATATTAACAAGATAAAGCAAGAAAAATATAAAGGATTTGATATAAAAATATGTCAAAATATGCACTTATCAAATTCCCCCACACTTAACCCTTGCTTGTCCTCGAGCAAGCTTAAAACAAACATAAACTAATCCACTTTCGTAGGAAATCACGATTGCATTTAGTATATGCAACAAGCCTTTAAACCCCTAGGTGAACCATAGAGGACGAGTTATAGTCTCGTGAAGGTTTCCAGCAGTGATACCTACAAACACCTATAATAACTATCTTCCAACTTTTATTCTCATGAAGCAACAAAGTAATATGGAAATAAAATCAAACAAGTGTTGAGTTTAACTCTTAGTCATTCAAAAATCAATACATTTCCACAATAATCATACTCAAGTGTGTGTGTGGACAGTTAATGTCAATAGTGATGAAACTATGCATGTTTCAAATAAGTGAATTCTCATAAAACCTTACAAAACCATCACCCAATCTCTAACAGAAAAGTTAAACATCATAGGCTCTTTCTTTGGTGCAAATCTCCACTACACTGAAGGCACCACACGAAATCAAAAGGTCTTCAACAAAGGTTGTAATGGGGCCAAAGGGTGGTGATGTAGCTAAAAAATAAAAGGACAGGATGCAACAAAGGTTCTAAAAACTTCATGGAATTAGAGACATAAAATTTATCGATGAAGAATTCTCCAACTCCACAAATTTCACACTGGAGTCTATTGTTATTGAATTGGACCCCTCTTATTCATCTTGCAACATCTCATTTTTAGTTGCAACTTGTAGCACTTTGCAACTTTTTTTTTTCTTTTTTTCTTTTTTTTTTTTTTTTTAAGAGAAACTCCCCCACACTTATCTTCTATTCCAACCTGAATTTCTTTTGTAAGTTCAAGCTGTCAATTGAATGTCTCTTAAACTCCAATCATTTTTAGAACAAGGGTTGGATAATAGTGTATTTAGGCTAGGTAAAAAGATATGGCTACAAAAAAAAATATTTATTTATTGTAAGGCTCAAAGTGGTTTACTAGGGGGATGTTTTCTTGAAACATCATATAGGGAACAAGCTAATTTGGCAATGGTGCTAGAAAGCCTAAGGCCTTAATCATTTTTCTAGTGGTGCACTATCAGTCGTTCGCCTTGACAGATCAAAAGTAAAAGTTCTAATACTCAACCCCTGCATGTTGAAGATTCAAGTGATGTAGAACAAGGGCATAAGAACTATCTATTTTGACATGATTGTCTTCACACTAAATAACATAACTATTTGTGCAAAAATAAAATTTGAGTATAATTATCGCAAAAATATATTAACCAAATAACAACATCAAAGTCCAAAACAACACCCATCATCAATTAAACCATATTATTCATGCTTAATTTTAATCATTGAAGTTGGAAGAACCTATACGACTCAAAAAAATATTGGTAATTTACAAACACTTGTTAAAAACTTTACAAACCTGCCATATTATGCAAAAAATAGGGATGCGTCTCAAGAGTGTTACAATTACCCTTTACTCAGCCACTTTTTTACATGCTTTCAACGGACTCATCAAAAAAACACGCTTGATTTATATTTATTTTTTTTATATATTTTTTTATTTTTTATTTTTTATTTTTTATTTTTATATATTTTTTTAAAATACTAAAAAAAACACACATTGAATATACAAGTCATGATATCAATTATCCTTCCCCCAACCTAATCGAGACATTGTCCCCAATGTCAAAAATAGATAGGAAAGTAAAGTTTGAAAGATATCACCTGAAATGCGGCTAATAAAGCTGAAACAACAAAAAAAACACACATACTATTAGATAAAATCATTAACAATAAGTATCACAGACTGAGAGTCAATTTCAATTTGCGTTTTCGACCATTGTTCCTGTTGGACCAATCCACATTGGCCAAGGTTGGATCAGGTTTTGGCACATATGCTAGAAGTTGATCAATCAGCTGGTCAGGTGTCGGAGCAGAAATGATGATTCTTCTCGCAGAAGTTGAAATAAACCCTTTTTTCGCAGCATGATCTACAAAAGATAGCAAACCATCATAAAAACCATTAACATTAAGAATACCTATAGGTTTTTGGTGAATGTTGAGTTGTGCCCAAGAGACATTTGGAATAATTCCTCTAGTGTACCAAAACCGTCAGGTAGAATGATGAATGCATCCGCATTGTTTAACATATTAGGCATTCTGTCCTGAATGTGTGACACTTTCAGCTCATCTCCAATGGTCATACCTGTGATATTCTGTACTGTTAAACATTTTGGGATAACTCCCAGAACTTTGACACCTCCTACATAAGCAGAAATAGCAACACTCCCCATCAACCCCAAACTGCCTCCCCTATACACTAAATGAATTTTTTTTTCTGCTAAAGTTCTACCAAGGTTATTGGCTGCCCCTATAAACTCACCATTTTTTTCCTAGATTGGATCCACAAAAAACACAAATGGAATTAAATTTGCGAGTTGAAGAAACTTCTATTTTTTTTTCTTTTTCTTTTTTTTTGAAAATAAGTTGTGCAAAAATAGAGTGAGTACGGTGATATTTATTGAGGTGTGAACAGGGAATACATTTATTGCATGTCTTTTTCTTTTGTCAAAAAGATTGAAAATAAGGACACATACGAAATTTAAAAATTACCTACTAACACGTGTATGTACATGTAGTTGTGATTGTGGCTCACATCTTTCTCTGGTTTTACGTCCAGTAACGGCTTAAACGCCCTCTATGGGTCGAGGATATGCTTCCCATCCAGTTTTCTTATAAACTGGCAAACAGGGTCTTTTAATGTCAGATTCCCAAGACTATAAAGCTTATATTCATTTCGAAAACGATCCCATAAATCAAGAATTGCACGTTATACCGATCCACATGAATGTGTCTCAAGAGTCAATATAATATGATCTAAAGACTCCTTACTCAGTCCATCCATAATGAATTTAAGTTTATCTTCTCGATTTTTAGAGACCATTCCTAAAGAACGACACTTTGTGTTGCAAGTCCATCTAGCACAAATATGACAAACTTTCATTTCTTTCGCCCTTCGTTTTTTTGAATATGTGCTTTTACCAAAACCAGACATGTATCTAGTAAGCAAATCTGGAAACTCATGTGAAAACTCACCTTCCCTTACCTTTGCTTCAATTATCCATCGTATGTCCTCCGGGATGCCCTTGTGCATAAGCATCCTCAATCTTTCAATCCTGATTTTATAAATTTTCAAAATTGCATTTTTAGGAAGAAAAGGAAATCGCTTCTTGAGAGTTAGAAATATGCCACCCATTTTAAAAATAACAAGAAAAGAGAATGAGAAAAGCAAAGAAAATTTGTACAAAGATTTCAGTTGTTTGAAAAACTGACAAGTCCGACTTTTATAGCCACGGAGTACCGTTATCCGCCATTTAACCGGGAAAAGAAAAAAAATAAAAAATAAAAGAAGAAGAAGAGAAGAAAAAAATGTCAGATAAAAAAGAATATATACAACACTAATCATAACAAGGGTTAGAAAGAAAAAGAATTTCCTCTTGTGAAAATTGATTTTCTAGAAATGGTTTAACTCTTTGTCCATTTACTTTGAATATGTTACCATTTTTAGGATTCTCAATGTCAATCGCCCCATAAGGATATACTTTTTTTACAACAAAAGGACCACTCCACCTTGATCTCAATTTTTCAGGAAACAAATGCAATCGAGAATTATAAAGTAAAACCTTTTGACCAACCTCAAATATTTTTCTTGAAATTTTATTATCATGAAAATCTTTTATTCTTGCTTTATAAATTTTAGAATTCTCATATGCATCATTTCTCAGTTCTTGAAGTTCATTGATTTGCAATTTGCGTAATTTTGAAGCTTCATCAAGGTTGAAGTTAAATATTTTGATTGCCCAATAAGCTTTATGTTCAAGTTCAACAGGTAAATGACAAGGTTTTCCATAAACTATCCTATAAGGAGACATGCCTAATGATGTTTTGAAAGCAGTTCTATATGCCCAAGTGTATCGGTAAGTCTAAGAGACCAATCTTTACGGTTTGGGTTAACTGTTTTCTCCAAAAATTGTTTTATCTCCCTATTTGCAAGTTCAACTTGTCCATTTGTCTGAGGGTGATAAGGGGTTGCAACTTTATGTATGATTCCATATTTCTTCATTAAAGTTCCAAAAACTTTGTTACAAAAATGTTTTCCCCCATCACTGATAATAGATCTAGGAATTCCAAATCGACTTAAAATATTTTCTTTCAAAAAATTTATCACTATTTTGTGATCATTGTTTCGACAAGAAATTGCCTCGATCCATTTTGAAACATAATCTATGGCAACCAATATGTAAAGAAAACCAAATGATAATGGAAATGGCCCATAAAATCAATACCCCAACAGTCAAAGATTTCAATCACTAGGATAGGGTGTAGGGGCATCATATTTCTCTTTGAAAGGGACCCTAACTTTTGACAATTTTCACAACTTTTGCAGAAAGTGTAAGTATCTTTGAAAAGAGTTGGCCAATAAAATCCACATTGCAAGATTTTTGCAGTAGTTTTCTTTACAGAAAAATGACCACCACATGTTTCTGAATGACAAAATTTGACAATATTACCTATCTCATTGTCAGGCACACATCTTCGAAAGATTTGATCCGGACAATATTTGAATAGGTATGGATCATCCCAATAAAATTTTTTAACCTCAGTCAAAAACTTCTTTTTATCTTGAGAGTTCCATGTGATGGCATCTTTCCTGTCACAAGAAAATTATCAATGTCAGCAAACCAAGGTAAAATAGAAACGTTAAATAATTGTTCATCAGGGAAAGTGTCATTAATAGGTGTGGTTTGAAATGAGTCATCACAAACAAGTCTCGACAAATGATCAGCCACTACATTCTCTACTCCTTTTTATCTCGCATAGTAACATTAAATTCCTGGAGTAAGAGAATCCACCTAATCAGTCTTGGTTTAGCATCTTTTTTTGACAAAAGATATTTCAAAGCTGCATGATCACTGAAAACAACAATTGGTGAGCCAACAAGATAAGATCGAAATTTATCCAATGCAAAAACTACAGCAAGTAATTCTTTTTCAGTTGTTGTATAATTCAATTGAGCACCATTTAAAGTTTTACTTGCATAGTAAATAACATATGATTTTTATCTTTTCTTTGTCCCAAGACAGCTCCAACAGCATAATCACTAGCATCACACATTATTTCAAAAGGTAAAGTCCAATCTGGAGGCTGCATGATTGGAGCAGACGTAAGCATGCTTTTAAACTTAACAAAAGCATTTTCACAGTTTTCAGTCCATTCAAAAATAGTGTCTTTTATTAGAAGATTACACAAATGTTTAGATATTATACAAATCTTTGATAAATCTTCTATAAAAACCAGCATGTCTTAAAAATGATCTAATCTCCTTCACAGTCTTTGGTGTTGGCAAATTGGCAATTAACTCAATTTTAGATTTATCAACCTCAATACCTTCTGATGATATAATGTGTCCAAGAACAATACCAATTGTTACCATGAAGTGACATTTCTCCCAATTGAGCACAAGATTCTTTTCTTCACACCTGATCAAAACCTTTTCTAAATTAGATAAGCAATCATCAAATGAATTACCAAAAATAGAAAAATCATCCATGAATACTTCAAGAAAACATTCAACCATGTCACTAAAAATACTAAGCATGCATCGTTGGAATGTAGCTGGTGCATTACATAATCCAAAAGGCATCCTTCGATATGCAAAAGTACCAAAAGGACATGTAAAAGTTGTTTTCTCTTGATCTTCAACTGCAATTGTAATTTGATTATATCCAGAATATCCATCTAAAAAACAATAAAATTCGTGTCCTGCAACTCTTTCTAAAAATTTGATCCATGAAAGGTAATGAAAATGATCTTTTCTAGTAACTGAGTTGAGTTTTCTATAGTCAATGCACATTCGCCAACCAGTAACAGTCCTAGTTGGAATTAATTCATCATTCTCATTCTTGACTACAGTAACTCCAGATTTCTTAGGTACAACTTGAGTAGGACTTACCCATTTGCTATCAGAAATAGAATAAATGATTCCATTATCTAAGAGTTTAATGACTTCATTTCTTACTACTTCTTTCTTATTAGGATTTAGCCTTCGTTGCATTTCTCTAAATGGTTTAGCATTTTCTTTTAGATAGATGTTATGTGTGCAAATGAAAGGATTAATACCTTTAATATCAGCAATGGTCCATCCTAAAGCATTCTTATGCATTTTCAGAGTTTCGATCAACTTACCTTCTTGATATGCATCGAGTTTGGAAGAAATTATTACTGGAAAAGTTTCATTCTCACCCAAGAAAGAGTATTTCAAATTAACTGGCAAAGGTTTCAATTCAACTACGGGAGCTTTAATACTTGATGGAATAGATTTTACTGTTGATGATGAAAGTTCTTCGAACCTTGGCTTCCAAAAATATTTTTCTTGTACCTGCAAAAATTAAGAGATAGTATTAGTGTGTTTCCTTTTTATAAATACTTTCACTTTCAAAACAAGTCTCCAAAGAATCTGAAGAGTTAGTAGTAGTAAAGTATTCATGAAAAGTTCCTCAATTGAATCCACTTCATGTACTTCGACATCTTCTGCAGGTTTGCATACAAACATTAAACACATTTAGTTCCAAAGTCATATTTCCAAATGATAACTTCAAAATACCATTTCTACAATTGATCAAAGCATTTGAAGTTGCAAGAAAAGGACGACCCAAAATGATAGAAATTTGTGTATGTGTTTGTGCAACATGCTCTGTGTCCAAAACAATGAAATCAACTGGAAAGTAAAACTTATCAATTTGTACCAACACATCTTCTACTATTCTCTTTGGAACTTTAATCGAACGGTCAGCTAGTTGGAGTACAACAGAAGTTGTTTTAAGTTCTCCCAAACCTAACTGTTCATAAACTGAGAAAGGTAGAAGATTTACACTAGCACCAAGATCAAGCAAAGCACGCTCTATTCTAGTGTTTCCTATGATACATGAAATGGACAACCTGGATCTTTGTACTTGGGTGGAGTGAATTGTTGAATGATTGAACTAACACTTTCAGTTAAAAATGCCTTCTTTTGTACATGATGTTTTCTTTTGATTGTACACAAATCTTTCAAAAATTTGGCATAAGGTGGAACTTGCTTGATTGCATCCAATAATGGAATATTAATCTTGACTTGTTTAAAAATTTCAAAAATTTCAGCATTTGAGTTCAATTTCTGAGTTGCTTGCAATCTTTGAGGAAAGGGTGCTGGAGGTAAATATTTTCTTTTTTCTTCATTTTCACGCTTACCTTCTTCAAACTTACCTTCATCATCAAGACTATTTCCATTTTTCATTTCTGGAGGTGGATTAGAAACTTTCTCCTTGAGATGAATAGTCTTGTCAAATTTTTCCATTCCGAAGAGTTGTAACTGAATTAGCCTCCTTGACTGCATTTTCACCTGAAGAAGAAACATGACACTGAGTAGAAGGATTAGGTTGAGGTTGAGCAGGAAATTTACCTTTTTCATGAGTACGCAAAGAAGTTGTCAGTGTTGAAAGTGTGCTTCTGATCTCATTGATAGCTTGTGAAGTCTGATTATTGATGTTTGTTTGTTCATGCATAAATGCTTGCAAAGTCTCCTCAATGGATTTTGTATGTGGAGGTGGATAAGAATGAAAGTTTTGTGGTTTTTGTGAATGCAGTGGTTGGGCACGATTATCATCTCGCCAACTGAAATTGGGATGATTTCTCCATTGTGATTGTAAGTTTCAGAATATGGAGAATGAAAAGGTTTTTTGAATGTGTTCATAAAATTTGCTTGTACTGGAATGTTTGGACATTTGGTGGAGTGCCCCAAAATTTCACAATTGCTACAAACTTCTTCCTCTTGTACAGATTTGATTTCTTTACTTTTTAAGTTCCATGGCTTCAACTTTTCTTGTTAAACTAGCAAGCCTAGCATTTAGATCATCTTCTGGGCTAAGGTAATATTTTTCTTTATTACTATTAGCAAGATTAGATCTAACAGAACCTTCGGAAGAATTAACACTATGCCATGATTGAGAGTTTCTGCCAAATGATCTAGGTATTCTAGGGCTTCATCAGGTTTCTTATCAAGAACTCACCATTACATTGTTTCAACAAATTATTTTGTTTCAGGAGTTAAACCTTCATAAAAGAAACTAATTAATCGCCATTTTTCAAAACCATGATGTGAGCATGAATTCAACAAATCTTTAAATCTTTCCCAACATTGAAAGAAAACTTCATTCGAATTTTGAGAAAAATTTTGAATTTGTCTTTTCAAAGTATTAGTTTTATGAGTTGGAAAGAATTTTTTCAAGAATTCAGCTTGCATTTCTTGCCAAGTGCCAATTGACCTAGGTTTTAAAGAATTAAGCCAATTTTTTGCTTTATCTTTTAAAGAAAAGGAAATAATTTGAGCTTAACAATCTCATTTGTGCAAGTTTGATCATCAAAAGTGGCACATACTTCATCAAATTCTTTTAAATGCAAGTAAGAACTTTGAGAGTCTAAACCATGGAAATTAGGAAGTAAAGGGATTATACCTGACTTGAATCAAAAATTATTTGCATTTAGAGGAAAAATGAAACAAGAAGGAGAAGAATTTCGAGGAGGTTGCAAGTAATAACGCATGGTACGCACCTGTTGATTCTCATTTTCATCCTGGACACTTTCATTTTCAGCCATGGTGGAAGTGTGTGGAGATGATTCAAACAAATTTCCAAACAAAGTTTCGGAATTATTTCTTACTAAACGTCGAGAATTATGACTACGATACCATATAACCATATATCCATAAAGAAAATAAACAAACTATATTTACAAAGGAAAAATATTAACAAACCTGAATACTTACCTTGCCTTCCCCGGCAACGGCGCCAAAAACTTGCTACAACTTTAAGGTTGCAAACCCAAGTGCAGGTTGTAGTAAGTAATAAATTTCTCGTGAGTCCGAGGTCGATCCACAGGGAAGTTGTTTGAAGAATTCAAGTTTATATTTATAAAAAGATGGAGTTTATGTGAATCAAAAATATATGAACAATTAATGTATGATGTAACTAAAAAAAAATCAAAGTAATAAAAGTACTGAGGATTAGGGATCCACTCTTGAGTTTTGGATAGATAAATAGTTATTTATTCTTTTTACCTCTATTAATTGCCACAATTGGAATCCATACATAATGAAGGTTCCAATGGGAAGATATTATCAAGTAACTCATGCGATAAGGTAATCATGATATTGTCTTACTATTGCAAATTATCTCTTAACGCCAACACTTATTTATGGGATCAAGCATTTATGTACTCCTTCGTCAACAACAAATCAAGGTTTCACATTAGCAGTCGGTGGGGTAAAATCGTACAATAAGCTAAATGAACCCAAGTATTTGTTGTGCCATGGAGATACATAAATCAAGAATCACCACAAAAATAAGTAGGGTTTAGATAAAAAATAATAATAATAATACAACATATTTAAACAATTTCTACCCTATAACCATTTCTCTTCCTCCATCAAGAGATTCACCCTTTTCCTCAACAAAATGAAATTTAGAAAGACATAATAAAAGTAACAAAGACTAAAAATATAAGAGAAACTAGAGAATGCATTTCTATTACTACTAGAAAACTTACAATACTAGAAAACATACAAACTAGATAACTTAACCTAAAGAAACCCTTTCCCCTCCTCTTCCAAGCTTAATACATGGCCTATTTATAGTACTTGGAGTAAGCTAGAGGCCAAACAAATAATGGAGGGGTTAATCAAGTGGTATGCTAGTTGCCAAGAGTTGGTAAGTTGTTACACAAATTTCTCATCCACTGAGTTGAATTATATTTTTCGGTCAGATACAGTCAGATTTTGAAGATATGTGAAGAATAAAAATTGTATATCTTTCAATTCTGATATATTTTCATATATCTTTTGTCAAATTTGGTGATCGATGAAGGAGATATGGTCAAATTACCGAGTCATGTCCAAGAGCCGCCCTGTAACATCAGCAGCAACTTGCAGCCTATGGTTTTAATATTTCTACATATTTTCACACCATCTTGTCTTCAGCAAACTTGTTTATTTACCTGTTGGTATAGGCATATCCGAATGTCAGACCAAAATAAATTTGGGCTCAAGATATATAACCGAATTGGTAAAATAAGTCAATACTGGGCTGAACTCTGATCCGAATTTTGGTGATCCATTTTGTGTAATTACTTGGACGAATTTTCTGCTATCATAAAGACTGAATTGGGCTGAGCCTCCAACATAAAAGTTGTACCTCTATCTCTTAGCTTTCAAATGAAATAAGCTTCATGTCCATAGAGCTTTTGATCATGAAGTTATGCTCAAATTATAAAAACTGCACAAGTTTGAAAACATGCTTCCATTTATTCCCTAACACAAAACATTAATAAAACAAGAATATTAACAAGAATAAAGCAAGAAAAGTATAAAGGATTTGATATAAAAATATGTCAAAATATGCACTTATCAAAGATCTATTTGATTTGAACAAGTTATTGACGGAAATGCTGAGGTAGGAAATAATTAACAAAGTTGGCATCGGAGGTATCTTGAAATCTAGTGACTAATTCATGAGAGATAACTTCTCAGTGATGAGGTAGGTAATGAATTACCTATAAAAAGGAGCATTAAGTTGGCCTTTGCTTTAACTATCAATTTATAATATGTTTGTTCTTTGATTAATATTGGTTTAGTTTAAAACAAAACGTTGGATTTTAAATTGCACAATACCCTATTGTCATTTCCATATTAACAACAATGTTAGTTTTTAAAGTGCACTATGTTCAATTGTTATTTTGTGTTGGGATAATGCTTTAGAGTAATGGAGAAGTTGTTCTTGGTTACACATGCATTGACCATCTTACTTTTGGTATTAATTCCTGTTTTTAAGTATTAACATACACATTTCTAGTTCATCATTTTGGTTTAGAATATTTTGGCCAAAATATTCAATAATATGAACTTTGTTGCTGCACTTTGTCATACATAAAAAAATTCCACAATCTATAAAATTTGGCTTCTTTCTATCGTGTCGAAGTTGGCTGCCCTCTTATTATTCGTTGGGTTAACTAAAAAGCTTTAGAGCTATTTTTTTTCCTTTTCCTGAATCCAAACATCCCTTTTCCTATTTTAAGTTAGTTTGCACTTGGCGTTCTTGATAAACAATACTTACTTTCTCATACTAAATAAGTAGGGGGAAGCTTTAATTTGATAGTTGAAAGAGCTCAACTCTAGTAATCATGTGAATTCGTGTGGACGTACTTGTTTATTTTTTAAATCTTGTTGGAATTCTTCTTGTGTGTTGTGGTTGGCATACTTAAGCCAACACTTGTTGACTAGCTTTCCAGTGATCAGGAAGAAATGGAAGATTTAATGCATTGGTTACTTTCTCTAATAGATGATGTTTACAAATATGTAGATATTGTGGTGAGATAGTTATTTGTAAGTTCTTGAATTTTAAGTTTGGGGCCCTTTCTCATTGTATTGACCATATCATTTTTCCCTTTCAAGAAGGGCATGTAGCCCCTGATAAGACAAGTAACATGCATTTCCCACATTGCAAGCTACTTCTATTATTTTCTAGAGGTTTTTGTTGGTGGATAATTATTTTTGTTGTGACCACAGATTTGAGAGTGTCCTTGAAAGACTTTCTTCCATAGGCAATGCCCATCTTAAATATAGATTACATTCACTCTATTAACCCATGGTTCCAAGTTAGATACAGTTTATCTCATATTAAGGATTTCGAGACTCCCAAGACTAAGTGAGTATCGCCTTACTTTAAACGTGTTGGGTTTAGCCTACAAAACCTTATGGCTTTAGGTAGGGATGGCAATAGGTTGGGTCTGAGTTGGTTTGCATGGACCCAAGACCCGACCTACTAAAATTTTTAAGGATTCAGACCCGATGAGTAAACCTGTTAGACTCACATTATAATTTAAAAATATAAAAAATTATACTATTTAAAATAATACTATTAAAACTTTTCTAAAATTTTATTTTTAAAAAAAATCATCTAAATATATGTAATAGATATGTTTCAAAAACAAAAATAATTAAACGAGTTTGGTCTGGGTTGGGTCGGGTTTGAAAATAAAAAACCCAGGACCCAACCTAGACCCATTTATGTTGAAACTTGCCCTAGGTGGGTCAGGTATGGGTTTGGACCCGCCCCATGCCATCCCTACTTTAGGGAGAAGGGGCATTCATAGAAAATAGCTATCAATATTACCTAATTTTTACGATCCAAAGCACAAAATTAAAATACAATGTGATGATTTTGCCCCTCATAGTGGATGAGCATGGGAGTTTGACATATAATTCCATAGTTAAGCAAAATCAGAATGCAAAAATGATTGTGGGTTCTTAACATTTGGATCTTGTTTCAATTGTTATGAAGCATGACGATGAAGAGAAAAATTAAGACATGGATAAGAAGCAGAAAGAGATTGATGAGATAACTCAAGAGACTAAGGCTGGACTCCAAAAGATTGTAAGCTTTGTATTCAGTATCGAGCATCCAAAAGATGTTCCTACACAGTCCTCTAGTTCTAAGTTTATTAAGTACAAGTCATCACAACAATTTGCCCCCTTTAATTCAGGGGTTTAAGAGAGAATTATCCCCATGTTGGAGATGCTAGTCGACACTTTGGAGCCCACCAAATTTAAGCACAAAAGGGTTCCTAAAACTTTATGTTGTCCACCTTTGCCACTTATGTATTCTCCACCTCTATTGATGTCTGTGAAGGACTAGTAATACTAGAAGATCCTACCTTGCATTTCTAATTGGAAGAACGTGAAGGGATATACAATCCTCCCCAACAACGTCTCATTGTTGATGGTCGAGTGCTTTAGGAGGTTCACATAAATGATAATTTTCCTAAACTCTTAGAGGCTTTCTACGTTGTTGAATAGAAAGCGAGCAAGGATAATTTTGTATGGTTTAAGGTTCATAAAGAGATAATAATAAAAGATAAGAAAAAAAACGAGATGGAACTGAGGGAGTTGGCCTGAAAGGTAAGACCAAAAGAAGCTAGTATTGCTCCAACAGTTATTGTGCCATTGAATTATGAGAGGGGTGCACCTAATAATAGTGATATAAGAGTGGATTATGAATATAGATACAACAAGGAGATAAGAATAGAGAGAGGAACCATCATACAAGGAAACGATCATGAGGAGCGACGCAGAGAGATGAGAGGGAGAGAATGTTGGAGGCGATGAATGTTTCAATGGGCAAGAAATCTAAACTTACCAGAGATGGGGACCACAATATCAACAAGAAAGTAGCTCTTGGAATGACCACTACCAAAGAAAGAAGGGGTGAAGCTATATATGACCAAAGATTGTATAATCAGAAGAAAGATATGGTTTCTGGTTTTTCCATAAATGATGCTTATAAACTCTATGACAAAGGCTCTTTACTACTCAATCTATTATAAGTACTTTGTACAGGTCTAAGAAAGAGAATGATGATGAGATGGATGGTGGTGTAGATGAACAACTGGAGAACTTGAGGAAGACTGAGCGTTTTAGGTCTCGCAAGGCATTTTTGGGTACATCCTAGAAGACTAGTCCTAAAAAAATAACTCGTGGAGCTTGAGAAAGACAAAAAACCTAAAGAAGTTCCATTTGATTTGGATAAGTTCTTGATAGAACTGAAGACATGTAAGAAAACAATTAACAAAGTTGGGCGTGGAGATATCTTGATGGCTATCAATTGATCCATGAGAGATGGCTTTTGAGTGATTAGGTAGATCATTAATTGCCTTTGAAAGGGAGTGTTTGGATTGACCTTTGCTGCAGTCTAACTCTTAATTTATATATTTGTGTTCTTAGATTAATGTTGCCTTAGGGTTAAGTAAGGAGGGCAACGAGGCGGGTTTGGGGAGGGTTTGCCAAAATTGGAGACTAACCTTACCAAGATTTTTAAGGACCTAAGACCCACCTAGCCCTAAACCTGTCGGGGTTCGATTAGACCCGTTAGACCCGCTTTATAATTTTAAAAATATTAAAAATTATTTAAAAAAAAAAAAATAACATCACTATTTTTTTAAATGTATTTTTAAAATATAATATTACATAAACACATATATATTAAAATAAAAATTAATTAATTAATTAAACGGGGCCAGTTCGGGGCAGGACAGGTTTGAAAATAAAAATCAAGACCCGTCCCAAATGGGCCGGGTTCGGGGTGGATCCATATCTAACCCGGACCCATTGCCATCCCTAGGGTTAAGCTAACAAATATTGACAAGCTTTCCCATTATTTGGAATGGATGGAAGCTTCAACGTAACGGTTGTTTGCTCTAATCGATGATGTTGGCAGATATGTAGATGATGTCGTGGTGAGATAATTATTTATAAGTTATAATTGTTTGAATTTTAAGTTTGTGCACCTTTTCTATTTTGTTGACCACTTTATTTTTGCCATTTTAGGAAGGGCATATTGTCTTTAATAGTAAAATAGACAGACTTATATAAGATATAGTAGCTTTCTTCCCGATATTATCACCACATGCTTTCGATAAGCTAGTGAATAATAGTCTCCAGGTATCAACTCTTACCACCCAAAGGAAGTCTTCTCATTATTTTAAACCTACACTAGCTGCCCCCTTTTCCTTTTTGAGTCTATACTTGAATAGATACATATTTTGCTTTGGATTTTTTTGCCTTTGTTTTATAGATTTTTTTTTTGGAAAAGCTTTACATATTCTGAAAAAAAGCAAGGGAATTGGGCCAATACTTGAAAATAAAAAACCCAAAAAGGAACAATTCTATCAGGTAATGTTGTTCTTATGAAAGGATTATAAACGAGGTTCTTTTGTTAAGTGATTGATTTACAAAACAAGGTGGAAATTTGTTGAATCTTGATAGATATTTCATATCATTTTACTTAGTGCCTAATCAAGTGCCAAGTGCATTTGTATTAATAATAAGAATACATTTATATATTTCATTCCTTCCATTTTTCTTTCCAAGTCCTATTTTGAACTTCTATAGCATATCTATTTATAAAAAGTATTAAACTCTTTCATTTTTCTATGTGGGAGAACAGACATTTCCCATATTACAAGCTACTTCCATTATTTTTTAACAAGGTTCAGGTTCATCCCCTATTTGCAACCTTCATCTTCTTTCCCTCAAGATCTCCTCCTTTGGGAGACGCTGCATTTATTGTTTCTTTCTTGTCCGCCCTTTTTATAGCTTTGGCACAACATTCCAAGCAGAATACTGATATTTGTCTACTTCTCCCATTGCCTCACCTACTGGGAATTTCATCTTCATATGGTAGATGAAGACCACTGCTTAGAACATGTTGAGCATAGGTTTGTCCAATATCACATTATATACCGATGGTGCATCGACTATCAGGAAGTGTACCGTTCTAACCTTCCTCAAAGGTGATGAGCCTATTGCAATTGGCAAAATCACCTATCCCCTGACTCTATTTGTTTGTAGCAATCATAGAACAGGGTAATTGAGGAGGTACCTGCATCAATAAAAACTCTAGCCACATCGTAATTTGCAATAGAAGCCGTGATGACCAAAGCATCCTTATGGGGAACCTGAAGGCCTCTCTCATCCTATGGCCTAAATTTACTTGTTGTTCCACTCACAATTTGACTAATCTCATGTTTTTCTTCTTGTCAAAATCTGGCAGCCCTAACATGAGCTCTTCTAGCTCGATGAGAGTTCCCTTTCAAGGGGGAGCAGGGGGTATATTTTCCTAAGGTAAAACATAACTATTTTTGTGGGATAAAGCACCAATAACAAAATGATGATTTTCCCTCGCTCTTCTCTTCATGTGGGCTTGTGATACCCGAGCCTCTTACTACTCACATAGCCAAATATGATCCATGTATTATATGTTAATTGCGTGTTATTTGCATTTATATTGACATCATATAATTCATTTTATTTTATACGACGTTCTTAATCATTAAACTTAATGTTGAAGCTTTCGCACGGTATTGATTATCGAATTCCCTAACCTAAATGGTCAATTCTACATTGGGATAAGAATAAAATTAGGTATCAATATGATGAATATTACTAGGTTACACGTTATAATTTTTAGAAGTGTTAAAAGTGTCACTAGTAAGTTTATACGGTTTAATTTGATTTGATCAAGTTATTTCAATAGTATATATTTGTAAATTAACATACTTGGGATATTGGACATGATATAATGTGGTTTAAGTGTCATATTACAAGGTCCATATAGGCATATGATTTTAGAAATGCAAACATGACAAGCATTTAAGAATCGGATGCCAATCGGTTTAGAGATCGAATGAACGGTTAAGAAATTAGGGTAGAATTTATTATCCGATCATATGGAAATTAAAATAAGTTGTAAATAGATAAATCAATAATGAGAAACACTAGATTACATCTGTATAAGATGTGTGTAACATCAGATTTGAACCACCACTTGACACCTCAAGCCTTGCCATATCAAGCTACCACCTCAACCTTTCTTCATTTCTATCCTTGAACCATGACTAAAAACTATTTTCTGAGATATTTAACCTCCAAAACCTCCATATGAAATTTTATAAGTTGCTCCCAAGTGATTTCCAAGTGAATAAAAAGTGAAGGAAGCAAAGGGAAGTAAGAAGGAACAAGTTGAAGCTAAAATCTGTGCATAGGTGAGCTTACCTCATGTTTTTTATTTAAGTTCTTGAATTGTTTGAGTTTTTACGATTTTTAAAGCTTCTATTATTGATTATAATTATTTTAGGATGTTATTTGTGGTCTTATAATTCACAAAACAAGGATTTTTAGTTGTAAAATTACAATAAAAATCACTAGGGATAGAAACTGTACACTTGCTGGTTTTTGTTTTTAAAGCTATATACCTGTATAATAACTTGAATAAAACCTACATATTTCACCATATATGTGTTTATATATGAGTTTAGGGGATGTGTGTAAGTTTGGAGAAGTTATAAATTGTAATATAGTGTGATAATTAAAGAGGTGCTCAAAACTGTCTTCTTTGAAATTCAGATTCTATCCTATGTGAATATTGCTGATTTTACATCAATAAATCCAGTAGTTTTGGTAGTAATTTAACCTGGTTGTCTCCTTATATATGTTATCTAAGTATGGTGAAAATTTTGGAGTGATTGAATATACTTAAGGGTGCCAAAACCATTAATGTCATGAAGTGTGCAAAACTGTCACGGTAGGAAAATAATCTATTTCAGTATGTCATGAAGAGAGCTGAACTTGGGAAGCTATATCCATGATTTTTAGAAATTATATGATAAGGTTACATTTATATACATGTTATATAAGTGTGGTAAAAATTTGGGAGTGATTGGATATGCTTAGGGATGTTAAAATTATCATGCAACTAAATTGGACAGCAAGAAAATATGAAAATGTGAATCTGCCCCATTTGATCACTTAGCATGTTTCAACCTAGACATGTTTCTATTGAGTGTTAACAATTAGGTACATAATATTAGAGTTATAATACTTCAATTACATGATGTTTGCATGTATTTAAGATGATAAATTGAGGTATTTGAGGTACTATATTGAGTTCTAGTTTGTGAAAGCTTGATTGTTAGCTTATAGCTTGGTGTTTAAGGTCTAGTGTGAGATTTTGTACTTTCAACTTGCTAAATTGGGAATGGTGCTTGATGTTGGGTAATATTACAGGCTATTTTACATCTAAGTTTGGAGAGGAATACTAAACAAATTTATACTCAGCCACCAACCAAATGAAAGGTAAGTAAAGATTCATTTGCAACTACAATGCATAGACATAGTAGATGTGTGAATTATATGTAATACCATAAATCATATGTGCATAGTAGAGGGCTCTCCATTGAGCATACATACATAGGCATTGTCATTGGCACGTGCATGCATCATATACGAGCATTGTGATAAATCTTGCATTGCACGGCATGATTCTGAGAAAGGAAAATATTTTGCTGACCACTACTAGTGCACCGAAGCATGCATGGATTTGTATGGTTTTTGTGCATGGATTTGCAAGTTCGCATGCATGGATTTGCATGCTTATATGATTATTATCCATTGGATTATGGCGGTGTACAGAACTCTTTTTCGATGCATGAGATAGTAGCGTTGGTCAGGGGCCCAAAAAAGAAATGATTTTGAGATAAATATTTTGATGCATAAAATTGCATTGTGAGCATAGCATTTTGAGATGCATGACTTGATATTGTGGATTATTCTTTGGCATGCATAATATTTACTTGTTGAGTGTTAGCTCATATAGTTTATGTATTGTAGGTGAGTACGACGATATTTGAAGCATCTTTTGGTGGCTGGTCGGCTGTTGGAGCTCCTGCAGGTGTTTGAGGGAGTGTGTACATGGATGACGACCTATTGGACTATTTGTTGGCTTGTTATATTTTGAGTCTGGTGTATTATATTTTTAGACTAGTACTATATTTCTCTTTTAAAACTTTACTGTAAATAAGTATGTAAATATTATGGTCATTGTGGGTGTTGTGTTTTTATATAAATACTGATCCTTCTATATATAGATAATATGCGTATGAAAGTATTTTAAACAGGGTTGTGCATGTAAGAAGTAATTTAGCTTTTCTTAAAATGTAGGGCTGCCAGTTCTGCCCTTTTCTTTTCTATCCCTTGATTGTTCCTATCTTTGTACACAAACTCCTTCAAGTGTCCTTCCAAAATTATCCTTCCAATCTCATCTTTCAAGTGGTAACAATCTTCCGTAGTATGACCATAATCATTATAGAATTGATAAAACCTATCTGACTTGGCCCTCATGGAAACCTCTGAATATGTCTTAGCCTACTATAGAGCAGGATGTCTCTCTACTGTAACAAGCACCTATTCATGGGGTATACTAACAGTGTGTACTTCTCAACTTTTTTTTCGCCTTTTCCCTTTCTATATTTCTTTCTCTCACCTCCCTCTTTGTTCTTTGTACCTCATCAACATTAATATATTTTTCTGCTCAAGCCAACAGTTCATTAAAGGTCCGAGCAGGTTTCTTGACTAGGGATCTGAAAAAATCGCCATCATGAAGTCCTTGAGCCAGGGCGTTGGATAGAACATCATGCAAGGCGGATGTAACCTTTAGGGCAACCACAGTAAACTTTTGATATAGCTCCTCAACCCCTCATTTTCCTTTTGCTTGAGGCTAAATAGTGTTAGAGCAGTCATCTGGTACTTCCTAGAGCTAGCGAACTTATGTAAAAATATCAAGCTAAATTCATCAAAGTTCGTGATAGAATTAGGTGGTAGTTGACTAAACCATTATTGTGCTGACTTAGTCAATGTTGTTAGAAAGACCCTGCACTTTACACTATTCGTATACCGATGGACCAGATCTACATTTTCAAACCTGTAAATGTGATCCCATGGATCTACAATACAATCATATTCAAAATTGAGTGGCCTAACACTAAAGGGTGGTTCATCCACTATAACTTCTTTAAAAAAATAAATTCCTTTCTTCTATACTATCATCTTCCCATACATCTTTTGCTTAATTTCCTTCAACTCTTGATGAAGATTGTCCATCATTTTGCAACATATTTGGATCGACATCCAGCTTAGCCTTTCCAGTGTCTTTCCTTGGACCAACCGAGGTATAGGTTTTCTTCTCATGTATGCCCTCTATCGGTATAGACTTTTACTTTTTCTTAGCCACTACCCTCTTTCATGTGGTTGAGGAAAGCTGTGCAGCTTTTTTCTATCTCAATGCAGTGCTAATCGTAGCATCAATCATACCCTGCAACTGCTTTAGTGTGAGAATAATGGTTGTGTTTGAACCTAAACCTGTCCTATCTCCTTCTCTTTGAACTGGTGGTGGGCGGGTTGTAGTAGTCGGAGTAAGAGGTGATTGTTCCTCCTAGTTGATTTTATTCAACAATTGACCAAAAAAAATATTAATAAATTGCATGAACTTAGATCAATCAAATAATGATATTCTATGCAATATTTTGCACTAATCAATTTAATTTGCCCATTTAGATTGTATTCGGTTGGAATAATGATAAAGAAAACGGAAGGGAGAAAAGAATTTACAAAAAAAGGATTCCTAAAAAAATGGATTGATTCTCGAATCCGATTGAATATAATGGTTTATGTTATGGAAGAAAGAATTATGGAAGAAAGAGGACATCACACTTTCTATATCATGGTCTTTTCTTGTTCAGGACGTTATTCTATCTCTTCATTCAAATTTCTAGGTGTTTCCTTGTTGGCCATGAACCCAAAAATAAAACAAATCCTTAGAAAATCCTAGAAAATTCCAAGAGAATCCAATAAATTCCTAGAAAATTCCTCGGGAATTCCAGGTCAACAATCAAACTCACACCTTAGTTCAAATTTTCCATTGACGGTGCCACTTGATGTGCTAAAAATCTCAGCAGCAATCAATAATTCTAGATCAAACAGTTTGATCATGAGCCACATACAAAATTATCTAGCAAAATACTGTCGAATGCCCAACAAAGACACTCTAACGTTCAAGTCAGTAAGATAACAAGAGCTTCAATCACTCAATTAATATATGTGTATTAGTTGTGCTTAAAAAATAAATCATACATTCAACCACATTTTATAGTATTCTATCGCAGTAGTAGAATTAGAAAATGACTTTATTACCTTGTAGAAATAAGGCCAATTTTCAGCCAGAGATGAGGCTAATCCCCTAAAATCACGTCCTTCAGCAAGAAAACATCTTATTTCTTTTTCCAATATCCTAATATTATCGTAATAGGATTTCTTTCTATTTTTCAAATATAGTCCTGCTCGGCTTACCTAGATTATTTCTAGCTCGACCACCTTAGTTCGGCATCAATAGGAGAACCTTTTAAATGACCTGCTTTACCTAACTTGGATATAGGCAGAGCAATTTAACCTCTATTATCTCTTAATGGGCTAGCCAGCCCTAATGCTTATCAGTAACCACTTAGGTTCATGCTCACATAAAATCTAATACTCCTTATGATCCTAGTTAGGACCCAACTCAGCCAGACCCATTAGGGATGGAGCAATCCCATACCACATCAGAATACATATGATAAAGTGATACATACAATTGTTAGAGTATAGGACAATAAAGTGATATAATTGAATACAATGGGGTAAAATGATACCAAATATGAGTACAATATACCAAATGAGAGTATAAGAGAGTAAAGTCGAATTAACCCTTTTTAATATTCAGCAACAACAATTTTTGTCGTAACAATGATTTTCATAATTGTAATATTAACAAAAAATGTGTAAAACTTCACAGTGATATTAATAACAAAAAAAATTATCATATAAAGTCGTCACTATAAACAATTAGTAATGTGTGTACATGACAACTCAGTAACAACAAAGATAGTTGTTACTATATTTGTATTACTATCATTATTTATTGAGGACTATAATTTAAAAATAATTCTTGTCACTATTAAACTTTTGAAAATTATATTTTGACAACACAAAGTATGAAGCCAAAGATGAAAAAATAATCAAGTATCTAGGCTTAACACATGACCTATTAGTGAAACTAGAGGAGTATGAAATTAAATGAATACCAAGGTCAGATAATGTGATGGCAAATCAACTCGCTAAATTGACCAGTTCTATTGCCAGTATCAACACCAGAAAGAACACATTTCTATCATCTAACCAGGATGTGACTGATGGGGTAGGCCTGCAAATTCTTTGTGCGGATAAAGAGAAGTTGAGTTGGAAAGACAATATCATCCAATACTTAACAACATGAGAGCTCCCGGAGAACCCCACAGACACCCAAAAATTGAAGACCAGGGCAACAATCTTCCTAATCATCGACGGAGGGCTCTACAAGAGAAATTTCTCTCAACCATATTTGAAGTGTCTCATCCCAACTAAAGTCAATTATGTACTCCGTGAGCTTCATGAAAGAATTTGTGGAAATCATTGAGGGGCAAATCCCTCGCGGCAAAAGCACTTCGCCAAGGATACTTTTGGCCTACCATGCAGAATGACATAAGAGATCTGGTCATGAGATGTCGGGTGCCAACATCGCCTAGCAGCACCCTTGCATCCCATTGAGAGCCCATATCCATTTGCCCAATGGGATATGAATATTGTTGGACCCTTTTCCACCAGTTACGGGCCAAAGAAAATTTTTGATAGTAGCTGTGGATTACTTCACGAAGTGGGTAGGGGCAGAACCTTTAGCAAGGATCACAGCGAGAGAAATGATCAAATTTCTGTGGAAGAACATCATTTATAGATTTGGCATCCTGCAAGCCTTAATATCTGACAATGGGACTCAGATCACAGGAACAAAAATACAAGAGTGGTGTCAAGGTTTGTTAATCAAGCAATTTTTCACTTCGGTCGGGAACCCTCAAGCAAATGGTCAAACAGAGGTTACCAATTGAATAATTTTGCAACACCTTAAGACGCACCTTGGAAATTCCAAAGAAAGATGGGTAGATGAGCTACCTAGCATTTTGTGGGCATACCGCACTACTCCACGTGTTACGACTAGAGAATCCCCTTTTAACCCCACATATGGAATTGAGGCTATCACGCCAACAGAAATAGGGGAACCATCTTAGCGAGTGATGAATTACGCGCCACAAGACAATGACGTTGCTTTAAAAGTAAACCTTGATCTGATAGAAGAATTAAGGGGATTGAGTTCATAAGAAGTCATCTATGAGTCTGGCCAGCTCGACCTCCGAACCAAAAATCGACTCTTTTGAGATCACAGGTAAAAGCACAAATCCTTGGGATTCCCTACCATTCCTTGAGGATAGCCAAAAGCATAACCCTGAATGGGCATAGGGAATCCCCTAAGACAAAATCTTGAGAGCCTGATCAACTCTTAAGTACCCCAAAATATCAAGTATTGAAGTAAAATTAAATATGAGCATTGCGGAAGGAAAATAGACATAAGACAAGTTAAACACACACTTCATATAAGCAAGCTAAAATCTCATTGCACATAACAAAGAGCGTCACTACATGATCGAGCCAAAGTCTCATAACAAACAGCGAAAGACTAGAACCTCAACATAAAGCAAATCAACTAGAAAATAGAATCACGAAGGAATCCTTGATAATAATAACAATAAAAGTGGGAAAAAAAACATAATAAATGATTCCAATCATAATGCAGCTAGTCCTAAGATGCCAAACCAGCAGGTGGATCTTCAGCCTCAACCAACTCCACAATCACGTCGCCAACATCAAAAGCTTCAATCATCTCATTGCCTGAACCTACAGCTTCAGAAGACCCGAATGCTGCCAGAGATGGCACATTATGTAATTCTAGAACTCGAGGATCAAGCACCATAACTACGTGCTCAGGCACACGCCCTGTCTCTCTCAACTTGCACCTACAGTCGCGTACGCCTGATATGTACTGACTGTTTTCTCCGCGACAGACTCCAATAACTTCTTCCCTCCCTCAGATGCCAAAAACTTCTTACCACTAGTCTGCTCTCGAGCATATTTATCTCGAATGGTCTTATAATTTTCATTCATCTTCTGTTGCTTTCCACCGAGTTTTTGACCTTTTTTTTTCAGTTTAGCGACCTCATCATTCAGCTTGGCAATCTCATCTCTCGCTTTCTTCTCGGAATTCTCGAAATAGAAAACAAATTCTCTAGCATTTTTCTCCGACCATCCGACTTTAGTGTGAGAATAATGGTTTTGTTTGAGCCTAAACCTGTCCCATCTCCTTCTCTTTGAACTGGTGGTGGGCGGGTTGTAGTAGTCGGAGTAAGAGGTGATTGTTCCTCCTAGTTGATTTTATTCAACAATTGACCAAAAAAAATATTAATAAATTGCATGAACTTAGATCAATCAAATAATGATATTTCTATGCAATATTTTGCACTAATCAATTTAATTTGCCCATTTAGATTGTATTCGGTTGGAATAATGATAAAGAAAACGGAAGGGAGAAAAGAATTTACAAAAAAAGGATTCCTAAAAAAATGGATTGATTCTCGAATCCGATTGAATATAATGGTTTACGTTATGGAAGAAAGAATTATGGAAGAAAGAGGACATCACACTTTCTATATCATGGTCTTTCTCTTGTTCAGGACGTTATTCTATCTCTTCATTCAAATTTCTAGGTGTTTCCTTGTTGGCCATGAACCCAAAAATAAAACAAATCCTTAGAAAATCCTAGAAAATTCCAAGAGAATCCAATAAATTCCTAGAAAATTCCTCGGGAATTCAAGGTCAACAATCAAACTCACACCTTAGTTCAAATTTTCCATTGACGGTGCCACTTGATGTGCTAAAAATCTCAGCAGCAATCAATAATTCTAGATCAAACAGTTTGATCATGAGCCACATACAAAATTATCTAGCAAAATACTGTCGAATGCCCAACAAAGACACTCTAACGTTCAAGTCAGTAAGATAACAAGAGCTTCAATCACTCAATTAATATATGTGTATTAGTTGTGCTTAAAAAATAAATCATACATTCAACCACATTTTATAGTATTCTATCGCAGTAGTAGAATTAGAAAATGACTTTATTACCTTGTAGAAATAAGGCCAATTTTCAGCCAGAGATGAGGCTAATCCCCTAAAATCACGTCCTTCAGCAAGAAAACATCTTATTTCTTTTTCCAATATCCTAATATTATCGTAATAGGATTTCTTTTTATTTTTCAAATATAGTCCTGCTCGGCTTACCTAGATTATTTCTAGCTCGACCACCTTAGTTCGGCATCAATAGGAGAACCTTTTAAATGACCTGCTTTACCTAACTTGGATATAGGCAGAGCAATTTAACCTCTATTATCTCTTAATGGGCTAGCCAGCCCTAATGCTTATCAGTAACCACTTAGGTTCATGCTCACATAAAATCTAATACTCCTTATGATCCTAGTTAGGACCCAACTCAGCCAGACCCATTAGGGATGGAGCAATCCCATACCACATCAGAATACATATGATAAAGTGATACATACAATTGTTAGAGTATAGGACAATAAAGTGATATAATTGAATACAATGGGGTAAAATGATACCAAATATGAGTACAATATACCAAATGAGAGTATAAGAGAGTAAAGTCGAATTAACCCTTTTTAATATTCAGCAACAACAATTTTTGTCGTAACAATGATTTTCATAATTGTAATATTAACAAAAAATGTGTAAAACTTCACAGTGATATTAATAACAAAAAAAATTATCATATAAAGTCGTCACTATAAACAATTAGTAATGTGTGTACATGACAACTCAGTAACAACAAAGATAGTTGTTACTATATTTGTATTACTATCATTATTTATTGAGGACTATAATTTAAAAATAATTCTTGTCACTATTAAACTTTTGAAAATTATATTTTGACAACACAAAGTATGAAGCCAAAGATGAAAAAATAATCAAGTATCTAGGCTTAACACATGACCTATTAGTGAAACTAGAGGAGTATGAAATTAAATGAATACCAAGGTCAGATAATGTGATGGCAAATCAACTCGCTAAATTGACCAGTTCTATATTGCCAGTATCAACACCAGAAAGAACACATTTCTATCATCTAACCAGGATGTGACTGATGGGGTAGGCCTGCAAATTCTTTGTGCGGATAAAGAGAAGTTGAGTTGGAAAGACAATATCATCCAATACTTAACAACATGAGAGCTCCCGGAGAACCCCACAGACACCCAAAAATTGAAGACCAGGGCAACAATCTTCCTAATCATCGACGGAGGGCTCTACAAGAGAAATTTCTCTCAACCATATTTGAAGTGTCTCATCCCAACTAAAGTCAATTATGTACTCCGTGAGCTTCATGAAAGAATTTGTGGAAATCATTTAGGGGGCAAATCCCTCGCGGCAAAAGCACTTCGCCAAGGATACTTTTGGCCTACCATGCAGAATGACATAAGAGATCTGGTCATGAGATGTCGGGTGCCAACATCGCCTAGCAGCACCCTTGCATCCCATTGAGAGCCCATATCCATTTGCCCAATGGGATATGAATATTGTTGGACCCTTTTCCACCAGTTACGGGCCAAAGAAAATTTTTGATAGTAGCTGTGGATTACTTCACGAAGTGGGTAGAGGCAGAACCTTTAGCAAGGATCACAGCGAGAGAAGTGATCAAATTTCTGTGGAAGAACATCATTTATAGATTTGGCATCCTGCAAGCCTTAATATCTGACAATGGGACTCAGATCACAGGAACAAAAATACAAGAGTGGTGTCAAGGTTTGTTAATCAAGCAATTTTTCACTTCGGTCGGGAACCCTCAAGCAAATGGTCAAACAGAGGTTACCAATTGAATAATTTTGCAACACACTTAAGACGCACCTTGGAAATTCCAAAGAAAGATGGGTAGATGAGCTACCTAGCATTTTTGTGGCATACCGCACTACTCCACGTGTTACGACTAGAGAATCCCCTTTTAACCCCACATATGGAATTGAGGCTATCACGCCAACAGAAATAGGGGAACCATCTTAGCGAGTGATGAATTACGCGCCACAAGACAATGACGTTGCTTTAAAAGTAAACCTTGATCTGATAGAAGAATTAAGGGGATTGAGTTCATAAGAAGTCATCTATGAGTCTGGCCAGCTCAACCTCCGAACCAAAAATTGACTCTTTTGAGATCACAGGTAAAAGCACAAATCCTTTGGATTCCCTACCATTCCTTGAGGATAGCCAAAAGCATAACCCTGAATGGGCATAGGGAATCCCCTAAGACAAAATCTTGAGAGCCTGATCAACTCTTAAGTACCCCAAAATATCAAGTATTGAAGTAAAATTAAATATGAGCATTGCGGAAAGAAAATAGACATAAGACAAGTTAAACACACTTCATATAAGCAAGCTAAAATCTCATTGCACATAACAAAGAGCGTCACTACATGATCGAGCCAAAGTCTCATAGCAAACAGCGAAAGACTAGAACCTCAACATAAAGCAAATCAACTAGAAAATAGAATCACGAAGGAATCCTTGATAATAATAACAATAAAAGTTGGAAAAACAACATAATAAATGATTCCAATCATAATGCAGCTAGTCCTAAGATGCCAAACCAGCAGGTGGATCTTCAGCCTCAACCAACTCCACAATCACGTCGCCAACATCAAAAGCTTCAATCATCTCATTGCCTGAACCTACAGCTTCAGAAGACCCGAATGCTGCCAGAGATGGCACATTATGTAATTCTAGAACTCGAGGATCAAGCACCATAACTACGTGCTCAGGCACACGCCCTGTCTCTCTCAACTTGCACCTACAGTCGCGTACGCCTGATATGTACTGACTGTTTTCTCCGCGACAGACTCCAATAACTTCTTCCCTCCCTCAGATGCCAAAAACTTCTTACCACTAGTCTGCTTTCGAGCATATTTATCTCGAATGGTCTCTATAATTTTCATTCATCTTCTGTTGCTTTCCACCGAGTTTTTGACCTTTTTTTTTCAGTTTAGCGACCTCATCATTCAGCTTGGCAATCTCTTCTCTCGCTTTCTTCTCGGAATTCTTGAAATAGAAAACAAATTCTCTAGCATTTTTCTCCCGACCATCCGATAGGGTCGCTAATGTAGCACTCTACAAAGAGGGAAGAATAATCAACCAAAGTTGAGCTTTAATCAAAATCAATAGTTTGAGTAAAACACGAACACCACAAAAAAGAAGAAAAATAGAAACTCACCCAAGCCAAGTCATCTGTTATAGCCTTTGAGATAGAACAAGAAGACGTCCCTGAAAAATGGACAATGTCAAATTCACTGACTATGCTGCGTGTCTTACTCCAACTGATGCCCGTATCCTGAGTATCCCAACATGACTCAACTCCCTCAGATTGGTTCAAACCACAAGTGAAGAAGCCCTTCCCCGTACCTCGGGCAGCAGAAGTAGTGTCAAAATCGCGCGCCCGCTTAGATGCGGGTTCTGTCGATGCTTCAGGCACACCGATCCCAAAAACTACATCTGAAACACTGGAAGATGACCTAGGTCCACCTCACAAGGGGGAAAGACCTACTCCTACCCCTCGGTGACCAGCCTTAGCACCAACGCAATCATCTCGCCCTCGGTCATGACCACCACTAGGAGCTCTCCCACTGGGAGAAAGTGAAGAACTGGACTTCGAATACTTGCGGGAGCAAATATAAGACAAATCAAGTCGCTGACCTACAGGAAAACAAAGAGGACAACAAGTATGAGTACTCTAAAAAAATTAAAGATAGCTAACTACAAATATGTAAGTAAATATTAAATGCATATGCAAGCAAGTACCCACAAAGAACAAGCTCCTAGGGTTGAACAACAAATCAAATAGACCTGAAGCACAACATTGAAGCTGAAAAGTATCGTGAAGGTCACTCAAATGAATTTTGTAAGCAAAACTACTCCACTCAGTGGGCACACCCCACCCCTATCTTGAACATAAAAGAACCTATCTCTCCAATGATCTCGATTAGAAGGACCACTATCTAAAAACCTACATCCCGCGCGTGGATAGAATGTCACTCTTAGGGAACACGACGCACTATGAATAATGTGTGGAAGGCATCTAAAGACACTGAGAGATCCAACTCTCCTAACCTATGATGAAATCTCTCAAAGTACAACATAGCATTAGGAGTTAGCTGGCTAACACTTAGGCCGACACTCTTCATTATCTCAATGAGAAGGGGGTAAGGAGGAATAGTGAACCCACTAGTAAAATAAGCAAGGTAAACAGTAAAATATCCCTCTGGAGGACTCGTAGCCCTATCACCAACCCCTGAAAAAAGAAATTTATAGCGTGAAGGTAGATTGAGTCCTTCACGTAGAAGCCGAAGATTATCGACAGACAGAAGAGTGTCACCCCCTTCAGATTCTGAAGGGGGATCATCCAAAGCAAGCTCTCTCGGTGCCTCACGTAAATCTGGACCAAGTGCATGAGCAGAATTATCATCTACTCTGTTGGATTCACTAGAATCTGTGGGACTACTCCCCTCACTGAACTCTTCATCCCAAGACTCACCCTCGCAAACTGAAAGATCGAGAATAACTTTAATTGTTTGAGGGATAGCTCCATCTAAATATTGAAGTTCGATAGGACCACCTCCATTAGGAAATTAAGGACGATGAGGCTCAAATAAAGATTATCGATGAGGGGTATCACGACGTGACATGGGAATAGAGGACACACGAGCTACACGCCTAGAGAACGCGTGAGTGGGCAGCTCGCTACCCAATTGAGCTGTCTGCTAGCCGAATTAGCGAGTTGCTGCATCAGCTCGTGTGGGTTAGCCAGCTGACAGCTCGCCGGAATTGCGAGTTGCTGTAGTAGCTTGCATGGTGGAATGGCGAGTTGCCAACTTGCTATTCTAGCAAGCTGGTGGCTCGCGCGGAGAAGCGAACTGCCACAGCAGCTCGTCAAGAATTACAGGTAGGCAGCTCACCACCCATGCGAGCTGCAGCTTACGACTCCGGGGCCGGCGGTGGCGGTGGATCTTGTCGGCGACGACGATGATGCTTTACCTTAAACTATGGATAGTTTTGCCTCTACATTACCCTTGTTATCTACTCCTATCGTTGACGCATTTAAGGTATTCGACATATTGATTCAAAGAAAAAGAAAAACAAAACACAAGAAAGAAGATGGAGTGGAATAGTTGAACGAGAAATAGATGGTGAGAAAGATCAAAATAAAGAAGAAGATCCCTAAATTCTAGCTCAAGTACCTTGAGAGCTCATGGTGTTGAAGATGATTTTCTTGGAGAGAACTTAACCTAGAGAGAGAAATTTTGTGGAAGTAGGTTAGTGAATTGTGACTATCTCTCTACAACATTCCAAAGAGTGTCTACTTAAAGGATTGGTAAGTCATACTCTCATCTACAATATATCAAAGGTCTCCATTTGGAACAATATAAAAACACTATCCATTTTGAGACGCTGCTAAAATTTCGGTTACTCTATACTAACTCCTACCCGGTGGATTTACTTAATAGTAAGGGGACTTATGATGGGCTTAGCCCAAATTGATTAGACCACATTATGATGGCTCGAGCCCAAATGAATCAACCTAAACAATATGGGCCAGAAAAGTGGGCCGAGAGATTGAAGACCAAAAGAAAAATTCTCCAATGGGCCGGAGACCCAATAATCCATAAAGATTTTATTATTCGCTATAAATACCCTCCTATTTTTATAATCGAGATATATGTATTCGATTAAGTTTTAAGCACTATCTAGTTTATGATTTAATTTACCTACGCAGCTTACTGACTTGAGCGTCGGACGATTTTCGTCGGACAACCTTCGGCACCCCTAATGTTAGTTTGTGACGTAGGTAGCAACTCATCAGGTTTGTGATCGATTAGAGCTCCACCTCTGCAGCTGTCCAACTCGCTCGATCCATTATAAGGAGGTGATTTTCATATCACTTTCTTTCACGCCATTTTTATTTTTTAATGTTTAAATAATAAAGAACTAAGAACTATGTTCTTTGAAAACACAAATTTGAAACTTTGGCAATTTTTTTTTATTGTCTTAAAATTGAAATTTAGAACAAATGGATATCTTTCAAACTTTGACATGTTCAAGAAGTGGATTAACAAATTAGTCCATGTCTTGGGGATGAAAACCTTAAAAAAAAAAAAAAAGAAGAAGAAGAAGAAAAAGAGGGAAAAAAATTAATATTCAAGTCTCAAGTGAAGTGTCAAGAATGTCTAACACGACCCAGCCCATGGAGACAAATTTTAAGAAACAAATGTATGATTCCTATCAATTGAACTAATCTTTTAATAAATTACAAAAATCATGCCTTGGATTAATTTCTTTTCTTTGGTCAAGTTTCTTGGTCAATGAAATTCATTAAATTAAAATAATGTATTAGTTGCCTGAGACAGGAAGCACTGGACATGAGAAAAGCCAAATTGGTCCCCCTTATAGAAGTTCTTTTTGTTGGATGAAATCCTCTCTCTCTCTCTCTCTCCCTATATATATATATATATATATTAACACACACACATCTAAAATTGGTGGCTTTATGTTTTCCAAGTTTATGTGCCCACAGCCCACGGCCCCAAAAGAAGTGGTAAAAAGCCTACAATTTCTGACGGAATAGTTGTAGGTCAATAATATAATCTGAGGGGGAAATCTTTTTTTTTTTGTCCTTTAGGTTAGTTTACTCATTTTAAAAAAATAAATTCTATTTTATAATTAAAAAATTTAAATATTTATGACATCCACCACTTATTGCAAGTAAAAATGACCGATGTGCTGACTTGACATCTTTGGAAAAAAAATTGATTTTGAAGGTAATCTTGCTGAGTTGGCGCTTAAATGGACAGATTTGAAGGGAAAAAAAAAGAAGCAAACTTGCTAATTTGGACAACATAAGTTTATTCTTCTTTCATTGGTAAAATAAAAAGAAATCAATATAATTAAAATATAAATATATTTGATAATCATTCCATAAAAATAGATTTATATTATATTTCAAACTACTTATAACAAAAACCCAATATATATAAATGTTAACAAATTTTAATATTTGAAGGCTACAAATTATTAATTAAATACAAATTTTAAATAAATATATAAATAATTTAAATATTTAAATTTACTATATCTAAATTTAAAATCTAATTAAACAATATAGAAAAATAGTTTAGACAATATTTGTAGATTATTATTAATTGGCAAGAAAAAAATAATATAAATTTAACTTTTAATTACTTATCATAAATTTAATTAAATTATTAAATATTAATAAATTTCATATTTAAAAGTAAAAAAATAATTATAATTCAATTTTAAAAAAATAAATAGAAAAAAGTTAATTCTATAGTAACACAATATCTTAATTTAAATTTTTTTCTCTAATTTAGAATATTTGAAAAAAAAATGGCCATATCTTTTTCTTTTGTTTCCTTTCTCTTCATTTTTTTCTATTTTCAAATATTATATTTTTATATTTTTTATATATAGACATATATATATATATAGATGGATGTATTATATATGCATATAAGCTGTGGAGTTAGGTGGTGATAACCGACGGCGGCGGCCGGTGTGTAGGTGGCGGGGCGGTGGTAATTGATGGCGACGATGGGTGTGCAAGTGGCGAGAACAGGAAGAAGAAGGAGGAGGAGCCACCGCGGGCATTGAGTGGATGGGTGGGTGAAAGTAGGTGAAACAAGAAGAAGAAGAAGAAAGATGAAAGGAAAAAATTGAGGAAAAAAGTAAATTATATAAAGAGAAAATAAGAATAAGAGGAAAAAAAATTAAACATTGAATATGTTACATACGCCTTAAATGTGAAGTTGGGTTTGTTTTTTACCTCCTCCCATGCTCCACTTAAGTTACCACTGGCCGATTTTCTTTTCAAAATTATTTTTTTGTCAAATTGAATATCAGTTAGCACAATCTGTCATTTTTACCGACGAATGTCCTAAATATTTAAAAAAATTCAATTAAAAATAAAATTTATAAAACAAAAAATTTAAGCAGACCAATTTAAAGGACAACATTTTTGCCATAATCTGAGCATCCATGTCAGTAATTTTGTGGTGATCACAACCGACCAACTAGGATCAAGCAATGGGAACTTTGACTTTCATCACCACCAATATTCTTGGTTGTCTAATATTTATCATATACTCCAATTGGCAGATTGCATCTAATATTATATGAGCCAAAAACTGAGATATATTATTTACTTTTATATATATGTCTTGAGGCATTGTTCTCTTTGCAGATTTGCTTTTATTTGACTAAACTCATTTAATATATATATACATTTCTTTATATGATATTTTAAAGTTTGTAAAATTTATAATTTTATTTTAAAAATAATCTCTTAAAGTGTTTGGACAAAAATAAGATCATGAAATTTGTAAGATATCAATAGTAATAATTTCATTATTAATATGGATAAAATTAAAAAGATTGTTAATAACTTAAAAATAAGTTAAGAATTCCTCACTTTTTTTAAAAAGAAAAAAGAAAACATATTAGATTCTTATATTTTTTTTAGAGTTGTGTGAAAAATCAATAATAATAATTAGGATTTTTGTATTATGCATGTTGAAGTACAAAACTCAAGAAAACAGTTGTGAGTGGATAGGCGTAACCAAGAGTTTGTGATTCGAAAAACTCAGTCACAAAAATTAAGGTTTTTTCGATTGTACATTTTGAAATATAGAATACAAGAGAGATAGTAGCAAAAGAGCAGTGGTGGACTAAAGGTTTGTAGTGTGAAATTTTCAATAGCAATAACTCGGATTGTTTGTATTATGCATATTGAAATATGAAATTTAAGAAAGAGAGTAGCGAGACGTGCGCATGGCCTAAAGTTTGTGATGTGAAAATTTTAATAGCCATAACTTGGATTTTTCGTATTGTGAATGTTCAAATATTGAACAAAAGAGAGAGAGAGTACGAAGAAGGTGTGGTGGCGTAGGGTTTCTTCTGAAATAATTTCAATAGCAATAATTAGGATTTTTTGTAATATATATCTTAAAACACATAACACTATAGAGAGTATCGAGGGGTGGGAGCGGCCTAGGATTTGTTGTGTGAAAAATCAATAATAATAATTAGGATTTTTGTATTATGCATGTTGAAATACAAAACTCAAGAAAATAGTTGTGAGTGGATAGGCGTAACCAAGGGTTTGTGATTCGAAAAACTCAGTTACAAAAATTAAAATTTTTTGGATTATACATTTTGAAATATAGAATACAAGAGAGAGAGTAGCAAAAGAGCAGTGGTGGCCTTTCATGCACACCTGATGGAAATTTAAAACGAATTATATGATTTTTTTGAATAAAATTCAAGTTCACTTATCAGATCTTTAGTAGTTGATTCAGTGATATTTATTTTTTTCTGTTTAAATATTCGTAAGTGGTGAGAATCCTATTAAAAAATGGAGATCACTTCCACAATCTAAAATGCTACAAAATGTGATGTTTTGCTTAAAACTAAATCTTGATCATAAAGTTCTTTTGATTTAAGCCTCCATTTTCACAAAAAATTGCATATATTAAGCTAAAATTATTTTTTTATTAAAAAGACATAATTCTTTAATTTCTTTTTATATTTTAAAATAATTAATATTAATTTTTACTTTCTTTGGATAATTAATTATTCAATTAATTAGAAGTTAAGTTATGAATTTCAATACTTATTAAAGTTATACATTAATGTCAAAAAATTAAGCAAAAATCAAATTTCATATAGGCATGCTTTGGTGTCTTGTTTAGGTCCATATCAACATTCTCTTTTATCCATTTTAGTACCACCTTATCCGGGTCATGTCCATATTATAAAAATTGGCTGAAAATTGAAAAATTCTCAAATTTTGGCCATTACGTGCATTACACGTTATAATTTTTGGCCAATTTTGAATTTTTTGGTGAAATTTGAACTCAATCTGCAAGATTTTAATAATTGTAGGGTAATTTTGTCAAGTCAAATTCTGGATATATTTTGTCAACCCTTAGTTACATGACTAATTTTGCCCAAAATATCATGCCAAAAATGTAGAAATGGACAAATTATAACTAGTAAATATGCGAGTAGAACTTGAATATAAATGAATTATTTGAAAGCAAAAATATGACCTAACTTTACATAATTTTTATATATAGTGTTTGTACTCACTTTAAATTTTGTGAAAATAATTTTGCGTGCATCACTACATAATTTAATTAATATTTATTACACAATATTGACATAACTATTTAATAATAATGATTTTTTTTTAATATTTGAAATATAATTAGGGACAAGTATAGTACATGCATTAAATGATTCAATTTAAAGTATTGAGCAAATTTTGATTTCATATATACGTGCATTCTACATACTCTTCAACCATTGTTAATTAATTGATCATGGAACTAATTATATCTACTAGTAAATACTCATATTATATTTGCGTAGTAAATGTACATATAAATAATTAAAAATATATATTTAAGTCGAACCATTTTATACATGTAGTTTACTCAACAAGTCATACTCCACTTTAATGAATATTATTTTTTATTTCAAAACTATTTTAATTTTCAACCTAATATATATTAAGATTATTCATAAATATTAATGTATGTTAGACAACTAAAAAATGTAAATCTTAACATTTTAATTAAGTATTATTTGTATATGGTGTCAAAATTATAAATTAAATCATGTAGTGACTCATACAAAATATTTTTTGCACAATTAAAAATGAATACAAGATCTTTACATATAAAAATATATAAACATAAGATGTATTTTTGCCCCAATTCTTTTATATTCGTATTTAATCGAGCTTCTACAAGTTCATATGTCATTCATTTTTATATTTAAATTTAGAAATATATATAATATACTCCAAAAAGAAATAAAAAATAAATGCGGAAGAAGAAATAAAAAAAATGAGTGAGGATATTGTCGTGTGGTTGAATGTTCACAAAGAGAGGATGATAAAAAAGAAGGAAGAAAATGAGATGGAATTGTGGGAGTTGGCTGCCATTGAATTATGAGAGGGTGCACTTAATAATAGTGATATAGGAGTGGATTATGAATGTGTGAGAGATATAGCAAGAAATCCAAAATTACCAGGGATGGGGACTGTAATATCAGCAAGAAATTTGCTCTTGGATTGGCCACCACCAAAGAGAGAAGGGGTGCAACTATGTATGACCAAAGGTTGTATAACTAGGAGAAAGAGATGAATTCTAATTTTACATAAATAATGCTCGAAACATCTATGATAAAGGCTCTTTACTGCTCAATCAACTATGGGTACTTTGTACAAGCCTAAGAAAGATGTGGATGAGGAGATGTGTGGTGGTTGAGATGAGCAGTTGTAGAACTTGATTAATGTTGGCTTAGTTTTAAACAAAATGTTGGATTATAAATTGCACAATGACCTATTGTCATTTCCATAATAAAAGTGCATTATGTTCAATTGTTATTTTGTGTTGGGACAATGCTTTAGAGTAATGGAGAAGTTTGTGCTTGGTTACACCTGCATTGATCATCTTACTTTTGGTATTAAATTCTATTTTTAAATATTACATACACATTGTAGTTCATCCTTTTGGTGTAGAGTATTATGGACAAAATATTTAAGAGTATGAACTCTGTTCCTCCACTTTGTCATACATAAAAAAAATCGACAACCTATAAAACTTGGTTGTTTTCCACCATCTTGAAACTGACTACCCTCTAATTATTCGTTTGGTTAATCAGAAAGCCTCAGAGCTATACCCTCTAATTATTCGTTTGGTTAATCAGAAAGCCTCAGAGCTATTCTTTTCTCTTTCATGAATCCAAACATCCATTTTTCTATTTTAAGTTGGTTTTCACTTGGCGTTCTTGATAAACAAATGAGGTTTCACTCCTATTTATACTAGTCACCTCCTTAAAATGAACGGTGAAGATTTAAAACATCCAACAGAAGAGAATGATTCTCTTGATTTTTCCTAACACATTCTAAGTATATGCTACTAGATTTTTTTTTAAAGATATTTTTAGGAAATTTTCTTGTGAATATTTTGGATATTTTCTAGAAACTTTTTCATAAAAATATTTTCTAAAAATGTCTATTTCTTTTCTCTATTTTAAAGATATTTTTAGAAAATTTTCTTGTGAATATTTTGGATATTTTCTAGAAACTTCTTCGTAAAAATCTTTTCTAAAAATGTCTATTTCTTTTCTCTATTGGAAGTTTCCATTTAAATATCTATCCTAAAAATATCTTTCTTCCTTCCAAAAACCTTCTTAAAAATATTTATTATCAATAATTTTTTTATTTTTTTTATTTTTAGAAATGTACATATCATTTTATCAATTTATATATATATATATAAGGAAGAAAATATATTATTTCATGGCAATTTGCTTCACTAAAATTTCTTACCAAACATAACATACTTTCCATACACTAAATTAATTTTCTATATGTACAATTATTATTTAAAATCGTAACAGGGTCTATTAGATAGAACCTCAATCATCTCTTCCTTTTTCCTTACTCTCTCTTTTTTTTTATTTGATTCAAAGTTCAAACTTTTTACTAGCCAAATTTTGCGGATGAAAATGTTAAATGTGTTATTTTTGTTAAACAAATTATGCATCTTGTATATTGGGATACATATACTTTGCTCATGAGAATGCAAATTTGAATTTTAGAAAGCGGGTGCAAAAATTTGTCTCATAGTAGAAATTTATGATTGGATCAATTTGAAAACAATATTCTTTATTTCCTAATAATAATTTTGATGATTAGAGCTCCAATCATATCTTTCTTTGGGGAGTTCTTTATGGATTTTTAATGGGTAACAGTGTTTTTAGCAATTACTATTGTTTGATTGTTGGAATTTTTTGTTAGAAATATACTAAAAGGAATTTTTAATCAGATATGAAATTGATGTAAACTTGAGGTGTGAATACAATTTTTTTAAAGTGATATAAATTAAGGAGTTGAATGACAATTTACTTTTAGAATACAAATAACAATTTTGAAAACTTTCGTCAAAAAAACAAAAGACAACTGTTTACAACTGTTAAGAGTTATGTGAATATGAGATAAAAAATTGGGATGAATTTCTGACTTTAGACTTATGCATTTATAGAAAAAATCACACCATTTCTTAAATACTTTCAATATTTAAATCAAATGTTATATTCAAATATTGCACTGTTTTGAATCAAATTGAAAGATATTCACACAACTCTTTAGAAATTTTTCGTAGTTGCAACCTTTCGGTTTTGCCACAAAATTTAAATTATTTTAGTTTTTAAAAATTAATAAAAATACTTCCTCGAATAAATGTGCACATTCCACGTGTGCAATGACAAATGTCAAGTGCATTTATATTAATTTTAAATATATATTTATAAATTTCAGTCCCTCCATTTTTTCCTTCAAGTTCTATTTAAAACTTTTAGAGGCATATCTCTTTATAAAGTGTATCAAACTCTTTCATTTTCTCTACGTGGGACGAGGGACATGTCTTTTTCATATTAAAGCTACTTCCATCATTTTTTGCAAGGTTTTTGTAGGGTGGATAATTACTTTTTTTATGACCAGAGTTTTGAGATGGTACCCTTGAAAAACTTTATTACTAAGGCAATGCCCATCGTAAATACAAATTATGATCACTCTAACAATCTATGGTTCACAATTAGGTATAATTTATCTGCGGCTAAAGATTCCAAGCGGATACAACCTTACTAGAAATGTGTTGGGTTTAAGCCTATAAAACCTTATAGCTTTGGGGATAGAGGGGCCTTCATGGAAATTAGTTATCCACAATGTCGGAGCACAAATTTGAAAAGTAATGTGAAGATTTTTCCCCTCATAGTGGATGAGCATGGGAGCTTGACATATGATTCGATAGTTAGGCAGAAACAGAATGCAAAAAGGATTGTTTATTCTCAACATTTGGATCTTGTTCAAATGGTAGTGAAGGATCACGATGAAGAGAAAAAAAGTAGACATGGATAAGAAGCAGAAAGAGATTGATGAGACAATTCAAGAGACTAAGGCTGGACTCTAGAAGATTATAAGCAGTGTGTTCAATGTCGAATGATGTTTCTACACAGTTTTCGGTTTTAAGTTTATTAAGTACAAGTCATCACAACAATTTGCCCTTTAATTCAGGGGCTTATGAGAGAATTATCCCCAAATACTGGAACTGCTACTGGATGCTTTGGAGCATACCAAATTTAAGCACAAAAGGGTTCCTGAAATATCATGTTGTCCACCTGTGCGAGTTATATATTCTCCACCTCGATTGATGACTGTGAAGGAATAGCAATATGTTAATACTTAAAAACAAGAACTAATACGGAAAGTAAGATGGTCAATGCATCTGTAACATCTCTATTACTCTAAAGCATTGTCCCAAAATAAAATAACTATTGAACATAGTTCACTTTAAAACCCAACATTATCGTTAATATGGAAATTACAATAGGATATTGTGCAATTTATAATCCAACTTTTTGTTTAAAACTAAGCAAACATTAATCAAAGGACATGAATATATAAATTGAGAGCTAAAGCAAAGGCCAACTTAATTCTCCTTTTCATAGGTAATTTATTATCTACCTGATCACTCAAAAGCCATCTCTCTTAGTCACTAGACTTCAAGATACCTCCACTACCAACTTTGTTAGTTGTCTACGTACCTCATCATTTCTGTTAAATACTTATTCAAACCCAATAGATCTTTATAGGTTTATGGTCTTTCTCAAACTCAACAGGCCTTTATCTAGGACCAGTCTTCTTGCATGTACCCAGGAATACCTTGTTAGCCTAAAGCAATAAGTCTCATCAAGTTCTCCAGCTGCTTATCTACACCACCATACATCATCCATCTCTTTCTTAAGACTGTACATGGTACCCATAGTAGATAGAGTAGTAAAGAGCTTTTTGTCATAAATGTTACAAGCATCACTCATGGCAAAACATGAATCGTCTTTCTCCTGGTTATACAACTGGTTATACAACTGGTTATACAACCATGGTCATACATAACTTCACCCTTTCTTCCTTTGGTGGTGATCATTCCTCTATCTATCTTGTCTCAATGCTACATCTCTTACACATATATAATCCACTCTTATATCACTATTATTAAGTGCACCCTTTTCATAATTCAATGGCACAATAACAACTAGAGTAACACCAGATTTCTTTGGTCTTGACTTTCGGGCCAACTCCTACAGTTCCATCTCACTTTTATCATCCTCTCTTTGTGAACCTTCAATTTGACGACAATATCCTCGCTCACTTTCTTTTCAACAACATATAAAGCCTCTTAGAGTTTATGAAAATTATCATTCATGCGAACCTTCTAAAGCACCCGACAATCAGCAGCCAAACATTGTTGGATAGGATTGTATATCTCTTCCGGTTCTTCTAATATCTTAATCTTTCCTCCCAACGCAGCTCATGTGACTAAGGTACGACTTTTTCATTAGAAACTAATGGGAAGATAACGGTGGAGACCAAATTTGATGAATTTTTGAAATATCAAGAATATAAATTGATATCGTCTGAATTAGAGATATCAAAAGTAAATTACTCGCATACTTAAGGGACCAAAATTGAAGTTATCCCTTAAAAAAAAAGACTATTATTAATAAGGATATTAACTTTAGACTCCCAATTAGAAACAATTAAGAAAATCGTTGAGGATAAATGATAATCATAATATAAGCAACAGTAATCAATTAAAATCCAAACCTTTTATCACTAAAAAAGAATACACCTAATAAAAATAATAGAACATCAACTAAAACTATTAGTGAATATCAAACTTATGCTTAAAATATTTAACCTTGGGAGGAAGATTAATCAAATCATCAAAATACTTGTTCAAACTAATACAGGAGCAAAAATCAGATAATATTTTTTATTATAAAGTATATACATAATAATAAAAGGTATACACTAATGTTTGAGTTTAATCTTTTTATTGTTATTATTGAATAAGTTGCAAGTGCATGATATATTCCAACACCAACAGTACTAGAGTTTGTGAAGCAAATTTGAATATGAACTATGTTGACAAATATCACGGCAACTATACACTTTCTAAGAATTTAATTATTAGGATCTATGTTTATAAAGATGTTAAAGAAAAGTTATTTTAGTGTTGTTTAAACTTTTATTCTGTTATATTATTCAAATCTTCAGTTATTCTTATTTAACATTAGACTGATAACATCAATTTTTATACAACTAAAGAAGAATGAATATCATTCTGTATTTTTAAAATATATTAGATGAATCCCATAAACAGCTTCAGCATTATACTTCTCCAGAATGGAAATACACACACACACACACACACACACACACATATATATATATATATATATATATATATATATATATATACTTCATATATAAGGAATAGCTTCGTTGGAAAGCTACTAACTATAAATTGGTGGATTACAGAAAATTGATTTGCTAATTTTGCAAAGAAAATATATTTAGATTTTTTTTAACCTACTACATTAATCAATTAAAAAAAATTATTGAGAAATAAGAAATTCTCATGGTATTATCAAGAATCTTATGTATTAGGGTTTGTTTGATACCAAGAATAGATGGAGGGAAATGGGAAGAGGAGGGTAAGTCAATGCCTCCTCATATACCATTTTTAAATGAGTCTTCTAACACTCCAAATAAGTCCATCAAATACTGTGACTATTGTTTTCCCTTTGCTAAAGTACAATATGTCTTATAACATAACATTGTACAAGCAAATGAATGCAAGGACAAAATCAGAAAATAGAGGTTGGGATATAAAATTTATTTTTTCTTAAAAATAATAAATAAAGAGATATTTTTAATTTTTGGGAGAGAATAAAATTTTAAAATTTAATAATCATATAAAATTTATACTAATTTTAAAAAATTATGATTAAAAAATTATGGAGTTGAGAGGGTTGTCTCCACCCAACTGGCTCCATCTCTAAACATATGCATGCCCAATTATTTTAAAATTTTCATTCAAGATTACCATACAAATTTTAGGTTGTTTTGTTTCGTTAATATTGTTTTCATACGAAATAAACTTTAGTTAAGATAGTAAATTAAGCTCGACGAAAATAATATCAAAGAGAAGTGAAAATGGAGATATAAATGCAAATAGAAAGTCTATTGAAGGACTTTAAGCCATACAAATGTTAGATTTGAGCGAAAACTCATTTTCAAATCAACTATTTTATAAAGATATTGAAAATTTTAAGATATTAAAATATTGCAAAATAAAAATAAAATCATATAGATTCACGAAAAAAAGAAGCAAACTGGTAAATTTGATGTAACAAAAATGTAAAATTAAAACCATTAAAATAGGGCGAAAGCTGAAAATATCAGACTAATATATAAGATCAGAAACACTGCAAAGTCCTTAAGTTGTGTGGAAGTAATAGAAGAGATTGAAAGCCAAAAAAAAATAAAAAAGAATAATTATTTTTTAAAAAATAATTAAAAAAAACGATGGAAATAATGGAAATAAATTATTTCCTCAAATTACTCCCAACAAAAGTTGGAAGAAATGAAAAAGTTGTTGGTTTTAGCAAATTGACTATAATGTAGTTTCATTTCGGCCTAGTTTGGGAAAGGGATTGATACAACTTTAATGTGTGTTGCTTTCTATCCTTTGTTTGATTAATAAGTGAATGAAATTGAAATAACGCATGCTGAAAAAACATATGAGTTTTATCATTTCTTTTCTCACTAAATTAACCCAACCTCAAAATAATACAAAAAAAATAAAATCACGATGAACTACAGAAAATAAATAAAAAATATTAATTTCATTTATTTCAACTTCTAGTGGGAGTAATCGTCCTTCAACATTATATAATGATTGTTTGTATAATGTACGATGAACGTGAAATTGAAACAACCAACATGTTTCATAAATAAAAAGAACTAAAAAACATTAATTAAAGATTTCAAAAGACAAATGAAATGAACTAAAAAACATGCATGATCATAGTTTATATATAGTTGAAAAAAACTAAAAAACAGAAATCACGAGAAGAAATGGTTCGATCCTGTTATCTTGATTTCTCGAACCAAAAAATTCATGATTTGGAATAATGATGTATATAGATATAAATGGTCCTATGGCCTCTTATATTGATTTATCGAACCAGAGATCCATGATTTGGAATGCTGATGCATATAGATATAAGTGGTCCAATGGCACCAAACATTTCCAGGAACATTTTATTTCTGAGTACAAGAGCCATTTTCAGACGGTGTTCGATCGATTACATATTAATCAGTATTCGATTGGTTGGTCGATATTTATTCATATGTTTCGAAATAGATTACCAAAAAAATAAATGGAAATGGAAAAACACAAGACCATTGAGGAGTAAAAAATTCACACCAAAATAATATTTTTTCAATATACAAATATATCAGAAAAACAAAGAGAGAATAACATAAAACTTTTAGAACAAAAATCACCAGCACGGTGCAAGGAAAATTAAGAAAACAAGGAATATTGTCAAGAAGAATATTAACTTTAGCACTCCCAATTGAAAGATACAGAGAAAATTGCAGTGATTTCATGATAATCATGAAGGAAATTATATAATAACATGACATTTAAGAACAACAAGACTAACCTTTTATCTATAAGAAATAATACACCAAGTATCATCTGAAATTATTAGTGAACTTCATGAATAAAATGCTTAAACTTTAGAGAAAAGTAATTAATTTTATTTTTTTATTAAATTCGTCTATGTCTAAGGGGTTTGATATGGACTCCTACAAGTTTATTACTTTCAAGAGAATATATAAACAATTTTGAGACGCATAAATATAGACAAGGGGTACTACCCCTTACATAATGATATTTCAAATTAAATGAGGAGTACTACTTCCTTACGTTTTATTTAAATCTATAATTGAAAAATTTCATCCTATCTAAGTTAAGAAAACCTCTTATCTCTCTAGGATAGTTAGTACTATTCCCAAAAAAAAAGAAGATTTATGCCCACAAGCATAATTAGCTAGGAATTAGCTAGGAAATCCGCCACTTGGTTCCTTTCCTAAATATGTGAGATATCTTGAGATTCATTTTTCCTTTCAAGAATTGAAACTTAGCAAGTAACTGTTGTTGTTGCCATCCACGTACAACCTGTTTTTGAAGCATAGGAATAAGATAGGCTGCATCAATTTCGATCGAGACTAGAGTCAATCCGTGGTTGAAGCAATGTTGGAGCCCCTCAACAACCACAGACAATTTAGCAAACACATTCGTGTTGTCGCCTAGATATGAAACATAAGCTAGAACTAGAGCACCGTGTGAATCCCTTATGATCCCTCCCGCTGTCGAAGCTCCTGGATTTTCTCTACTTGAACCATCAGAATTAAGCTTGTGCCAATTATCTGGAGGTCTCTTCCATAGGACTAAAAAAATCTTTTCCACCTTCCATTTGTATCCGATAAATCCTCACAGCTTAGCAATTATTGAATCGCCTTTCCAAAAATTCGTCACAAGCAAATTCATCTTTTCACAATACTGTAGATGCTCTAGTATCTGGATGATTATAGATTGAGACCGAAACTTTGTTCCCCAATGTTTGGCATTATTTCGAGATCGCCATATGAACCATAAAATCAGCAAAGGGAGGGTATTCCTTACATGTCTATAGTCACTCAAATTTTTGGAATTACACCACATATGAATGTAGTTAACTATGTCATCTGTATTGGGCAACGAAATGTGAAGAACTGAACAGAAATGTCTCCAAATTGACAAGGCCTGAGGTCCGTGTAAGAATAAATGTGCCAAGGACACTTCAGACGCATGGCAGCAAACACAAATAGATGGCAACTCAAACGCTTTATCCCGCAATCATTCCTCGATAGTATCCAATCTTGAGATAATCTCCAAAGAAATACCCACGATTCCAAAAAAGCTGGCACATTTGCTGTTCAGGACGATTCTGTCGTATCGAACTCCAAACAGATTTTATTGAAAAAATTCCATTAGATGCAAGCTTCCAAACAGGTATATCTGGTGAGTTTGAGCCAATAGGGAAGTGGATAATCTCATCGACAATAGGTGCAGGTAAATATTCCAAAATCATTAATTCATTCCATCAACTATTGTCTAAAATCTTGAAATTAAAGTCTGAGCTGAAACGGTACCAAACGAAATTGCTTCAAAGATCCCAACACATGCCAATGGTCAAACCAGAAACTAAGACGTCTTACACAAAACGCCAGAAAAGATTTTGTTCGGCAGCAAAACGGTGCAAACAAAACCGTGACTCCCAAAACGATCAATTTTACAGCATATACTACACATAAAAGAAGCCCAAAGCGAATCACCCGTTCTAAAATTCCACCAAAGCTTGTAAGAAAAATGCTTTACAAACATCTTGTAAATGTCTGACTCCTAAACCAGCCTCGTCAACTGGAAAACATGATTTATCCCATGAACTCCAATGTATCCGTGACTGCCCTGGAGAATAGTAATCGAATTATCAAAATACTTGTGCAAAAAAAATATAGGAACACAGTTTGATTCCAGTTAACATATACCAACATTATAGAAAATCAAAGTTTAATTTAATTGAGCCAGAATTGAGTCAAAATTTGTCCTACAATATAGTTTAATTTATATACAGTGCTTAAGGAAAATATGTGTATAATATTAGAGGAAATATCACATATATTTAGTTAGTTTCTTATTTTTTAATTTTGTAATTATTTGAGTGGTTGTGATTGTACAGTTTTTAATTTTAGGAACCAACGTAGATTTAGTATTCTTGATTGATTTGAATAAGAGGAAATCTATCCAATTTGAATTGCAAGGCCAATTTAGGTAGGATTTGGGTACCCAAAATAAATTATAAAAAAAATCCAAAATTCCTTTTGTCCTCCAAACCCAAGCCCCCAAATTCATTTCACAGGCTCACATTAGAATTAACCACAATTCCGAAAATGTCGGTTCCACAGGTTGGAAAATCCCGACCTTTAGTCGTAACCAGCAAGGCCGGTAACAGTTACGGGTTTTGAAATCGGCAGGCTAGTTCCGATTAACCGCCGGTTCTGATTCCGGGTCTAACCCTTGAATGTTTTTTTTAAATTTTATCTTATGTTTTGAAAAAATATAACTTATCAACTAACCATTAATTCTACGAAATTACAACTTTAGAAAATAAAAACAAGGATTTGAAATCTTAAACTTAATTTGAATGAAAAATTTTACACTTAAATTTCAGAAAAATATTGTTAATTTTTGAATTTAATGAAAAACTTTAACTTAAATTTGAAAAAAAAATGTTACCTAAAATTTTAATTATCAATTATTCATTAATTATAATAAACTTAAAAAATAAAAAAAATATGCTCAACTTGAAATCTTAAAGTTTAAATTTAAATTTCAATGAAAAATTTGTACTTCAATTTAAAAAAAAAAAATTAGCTAAAACTTAAATTATATAATTAAAAAAATTAAAATAAAAAAAGGCTTGAAGTTAAACTTAAGTTGTCTACATATCCTCTTAAGGTATAGATGAATTAAAGTTTACGTAGTTCTCTTACCTTTTAACATTTTTTACCTTAGAGAGTTGTGTGGCTCAATCACTCCCACTCATTCTCATTGTTGTTCCGTCCGTGTCTTCCTCCTGATCTTCCTCTGAATCCGACAAACCTTATCTTCGTACAGAAGTCTTGATCCAATCATCAAAATATGTTTGGACTTCTAAATTTTCGAGACATAAGGTTGAGCATTTCTCACTCAATATATTGTCTATCACACTGAAAACTTGCTCTACTGTAATGGTTGAGGCGGGTAAAATAAGTATCTCTTCATCATTACGGACAAAATTGGATAAGTTTGTTACTTATGCGACCACCATCACAAAATAGTGAACTCTCCATTATCATCTCTCATTAAACTCAAATAAAATATTAAAATAACTTTCAAGTTTCTGACTGAAACTTGATGATCCTCTAGGACGTTTAGTTCGTTCCCTAAGTAAAAGTTGTGTCTCCGTAAGTATAGAACTACTACTACTACTACTAGTTCTTTGTACTTAAACTTGAATTGATTGTAAGTCATATTTGCAACTATATTCATTATAAAATTCATTTAAAAGTGTTCTAACTTTAAATATAATATTTTTTATATCTATAGTATAATTATTTTTATAACGTGTTAAAGCATTATAATAAATTACTAACATATTTTGTAAACCATCTAATTTAAACATAGGGTTAAAAAAACAACAATTAAACTAATATCTTGAATTTTATAAAAAATATTTTTTCCATTCTAATTGCATTGATAAAACACAATTTACCAAATTTTCATCTTCAGAGTTAATGTTCTCATTTAAAACTGATGAATATTGCAATAATTTAATAATACTAAATGAGAAGTTGGGAAATAAACACTAGATAATTGTAAAGTAGCATCATTAAATATTTTTAAAATATTACAAAAAATTTCACATATTGTCCAATGGTGTGGATATATATGCAAAGGAGTAATAACATTTTGTAAAAAATAACTGACATAATAAATATTTATAGTCAAAAGATTCTTCTAATCTATATGTTGAATTCCAACGGGTTGGAACATCTTGTGAAAATTTATTAGGCCTCATACTGTTGGCCTTGCAAAATCTAAACCGTTGTTTATTAATGTTTGGATATGTCCAAAAATAAAAAAAAATACTTATCTAAAACTTTTAAATCATCTTGTATACATAAATTTAAAATATGACATATACATCTAATATGAAAAATTTTAACACGAATTGATGGTTCACATGCTGCTTTAAGATCATCAATACTAGTATTATTAGCTGCAATATTGTCAATGATATTGAAAAAAAATTATTAACTAAGTTATATTCTTCTAATATTAAAAATATAATTTGTGAAATATTTGTCATTGTGTGTGAACAATCAAAAACTCTAAATGCAAGTAATTTTTTTCAAAGTATCCAAGAATTATCAATCCAATGACATGTAATACTCATATATGAATGTATTTGACAATAGTCACTCCAAATATCACTACATAAAGAAATTTTATTATTTACATTATTTCATATTTCTCTTACCTCTTTTTTAGTTTTATTATATAATTTTTTGACATGATGTGTAAATGTGGTTCGTGGAATACCTTTAGCCACCGGATTATATGTTGTTTGAATTAACTCATTAAAAAATATTATTTGCAAAACTAAAACTAAGATGTTCAACAGAAATAAATTTAGCTAAATTTTCTCTATATCTAACATTATTATATTTAAATAAAAAAATATCGTTATATCCACTGGCACTGGAAGATGAGAACAATGGCATTTAAGTTGGTGTACGGTTGATGTCAAATTCCACCGAATGCTTTTACTCTACATATCTTCTAAAAGATCTATAACCGCCTTTGGGTTGAAATTTATAAGATTGCGAGCAATACTTACATTTTGCTCTCATCTCTCCATTTGGAAGTGTCACTTTATTAAAATATTTGATAAAAATGGAGGATTTGAGAGATGAAATAGATCAAGTATGAGCATCACTCATTATTTCTTGAGTAGTAAACAAGTGAGCTTGCTCTTCATCACTCAACTCAATTTTATAATCGATGTTGAACTTAGATTGCTCATGGATAGCGGGCATCTTTTCCTTGCCTCTGTTGCTTGAATCGACCATTTTGATAAATAATGAAAATTTAGAATATAAAATTGAATAATGAATAATTGAAGATGAAGGAAAAAATATGAAATATGATTTAATAAAACAATTGAAATAGTAGAATATAGAATTGAAGAATTAATAATTGAAAGTAGAGAATTAGAGAATTGAGAGTTGAGAACATAGAAGTGTGAAAAAAAATGAAGATGTGGAGGGATTTTTATAGGAAAAAAAATGCAAAAAAAAAGGTGGGGTGGACCATTGGCAATGGTCAAATACCGTTGCCAATGGATAAATCCGTTGGCAATGGCCAACGAATCTTTTTTTTTTTTTGGGACAATCGGGTCCAAGGGTCCAATGCCCCTTGACCTGTAATTGGCCGTTTACCCACTGGCTGGTTACGGGTTCGATACATTGATCATGGGTCGGGTCTTGTTTGGACCCGGCCTGTGGCTAGGTATAACTCACAGCCCATCAGCCCCTCAACTCCATGGCCCCAAACCCTCGAATTCCTTTATCGTTGGGGGCTAGAATTTCGATTTTGGTTCCAAAAATTAGGATTTAAAGGAAGTGGAGAGGGTATATATTGGGAAGCGAGCTCTTGGAGAATGAGAGGGAAGAAGCAAGAAGGGCAGGTGAGAAGGGAGATGTCGGAGGTGGGGAAGATGGTGAGATACCCAAAATACCACCCCTAGATGAGATGAACTTTGACCTTGAACTTCAAACTTGATATGAAGTTGAATCCAATGATTATCAGAATCTTAATTAAATATTATTTTTAAAATTAGAGGAAGTCTTTGCTATTTTTGCAGTATCGAATTTCTAATAATCATTTGATATCATAAATATGTAAATTGTTGAAACTGATTACAGAAAAAATATAATCATGTAATTTTAGATTGTGATTTGATTAACTCGATGAAACAATCAAAGTTTGAATTTTATAGCATGCAGTTTTACAATTATACTTGTTTTATTGATCATTAAATGCATCATTAATATATTATCATCATTAATGTCATTGTTGGATATGTTATTAATATTGGTCATGCATAAACTTTATCTCGTATGTGCAAAATGTGACAATTGATCATTGAATATCCTTATTAGATTCTTGATTGCTATTATTTGGGCCCACTGTGGCATGGTGGTTGTGACCCTTGTGAGCAGCATTAGGCTTGCTGTATTGGTTGGTCATATCGCCAAAGTTCCAAGTCCCTTCCGCGCATGGATAGACTATATGATGATGTGGCCATAGGTTAGACATGTACCCAAAAGCATGTCAACTTTATTGATGAGGTAGCTCCTTGCATTGGTGAATAAGGTTGCGGAGCAAGACCTACAAGTTGGTTATCAATCATTATTAATCATTACTTTAGTTAAATAATTATATATGCTACTATATATTTATTAATTACAATAAAATAATATTATTAAGATATATGCAGTTAAAATATATCTCATTGACCACAACAAACAATATTGATAAAATATTTATAGTTATAATAGTTTTTCAAGATATATCATATTATTTTTTTCAAACACATTTTCTTTTCCACTACCAAAATACTTTTCCTAAAAATATTTTTTTCTAAAATAATACCAAATATAGTTTTAGAGTTCATTTGGTTCGATTTCCAAACTTATTTGTATTTTAGGATTGAAAATATTTTCATTAGGTTTTCGTGTAGAAACGAAAATATGTTTGAATTAGTTATGTTTCTATGTTGACTAAATATGTTTGAAAATAATAATATATTTATTTTATAATGGTTTTTTCTTGCATGAAAAGATATGAAATATTAGTAGTTTGAAATTGAGTTTTGGTAGGTGAATAAAAAATGTGATACTTTAATAGGTTTGAAAATAAATTTTAAAAATAAATATAAAATTTATTTTTTTGTGAGAAAGTAAACAAATGCATATTCGAAATTTTAAATGATAAAAAATGAAAAAAATGCCCTCATTGATAAAAAATGTGATAAGGTATGGGATCGAGATTTAATTATTCAATGAAACTCTTGTGTACTTGGTGTGATTGTTTGGATGGTATAATAATCAATATTCTAATCAGATATGTACTTTGATGGATTATGGTATGCATTGTTATTCCTTTAACTAATTTACCCTTAATGAAAAGAAATATGTTTTTATAAATTTATGGTTATTGTTGTCTAATCACTTAATAAACTTAGATCCGAAGACTGTGTAGAAATATCTTTTGGCTGCTTAGCATTAAACTCGAAGCTTATAGCTTCTTGAGCACAACCTTAGTCTCTTGAGTCGTCAATCTCTTACTGCTTCTCATCCATATCCATTTCCTCCTTTTCTTCATCATCCTTCACAATCATTGGAACAAGATTCGAATGTTGAGAAGACAATCCCTTTTGCATTCTGATTCTACATAACTATCGAATCATACATCAAGTTCCCATGCTCATCCTGTGAGGGGAAAAATCTTCACACCGGGTTTCAATTCGTACTTCGACCCATACCAAGTGGGTACTATGGACAACCTTTTCGTGAAGCCTCCACATCCAAAGGTTTCATAGGCTTAAACCCAACACATTTCAAGTAAGGTGGTACTTGTTTGGCCTTGGGGTCTCAGACTCCTGAACCACAGATAAAATGTACGTAATTTTCAATCATAGGTCATTAGAGTGATTTTAATCTATATTTGTGATGGACATTGCCTTAGAAAGAAAGTGTTTCAAGGGAACCATTTGAAAACCCGAGTCAAAACAAAAGTAACTATCCATCCTACGAAAACCCTGCAACAAAATGGTGAAAGTAGCTTGTAAAATGGGAAAGGTCTGTTATCCCACATAGAAAAATGAAAGTGTTTGATACTCTTTATAAAGAGATATAAATGCACTTGGCGCTATGTTGGGTGCCAAGTATAATGATATGAAATCCCTGTTAAGATTCAACAAATTTCCACCTTGTTTTGTAAATCAATCAATCAACGAAAGAACCTCCCTTATAATCATTTCATAAGAACAACATTACATGAAAGAATTATTCTTTTTTCGTATTTCTTGACCAATCTTTTCCTTATTAATATCCCACTTAAATGAAAATGGGTACCTAGTTTTAAAGTATTGGCCCAATTTCTTTGCTTTTTTCAGAAGATGTAAAGCTTTCTCCAAAAATAATTGTAAAACAAAGGCAAAAAAAATCCAAAGCAAAATATGTATCTATTCAAGTATAGACTCAAACAGAAAAAGGTAGCGCAAGGGGCAGCTAATGTAGGTTCAAAATAATGAGAACACTATTAGAGAACACTATTGTGATAGTATCAAGATGGAAGCTACTGTATCTGATATAAATCTGTCTATTTTACTATTAGAGACAACATGCCCTTTCTAAAAGGAAAAAAATAGTGGTCAATAAAATGGGAAAAGTCCTCAAACTTAAAATTCAAGAACTTATAAACAATTATCTCATCATATCATCATCCGCATATCTATAAATATCATCTGTTAGAGCAAGCAACCGTTATATTAAAGCTTCCATTCCTTCCAAATAATGGGGAAGTTTGTCAATGTTTGTTGGCTTAACCTTAAGTCAACATTAATCTAAGAACACAAAATTGTAAATTAAGAGCTAGAATGAAGCAATAGCCAATTCAAACACTCTCTATCAAAGTCAATTACTGATCTACATGATCACTTAGAAACAATCTCTCATGGATCAATTAGAAGCCTTCAACATACCTCCACTCCTAATTTTGTTAATTGTTTTCTTACCTAGCTTCAGGTCTATCAAGAACCTATCCAAACCAAAAAGAACTTCTTCTGGTTTTTGGTCTTTCTCAAACTCCAGAGGACTTTTTTTTAGGACTAGTCCTCTAGGATGTACCAAAAAATTCCTTGCTAGACCTAAAGCACTCAGTCTTCCTCAAGTTCTCCATCTGCTCATCTGCACCACCATACATCTCATTATCCATTTTTTTTAGGCTTGTATAGGGTATCCAAAGTAGACTGAGTAGTAAAGAGCCTTTGTCATAGATGTTACAAGCATCATTTATGGCAGAACCAGAATCCTTTTTTTCTCCTGGGTATACAACCTTTGGTCATACATCGCTTCACCCTTTCTTTCTTTGGTGGTGACTATTCTAATAGCAACTTTATTGCTGATATTACGGTCTCCATTCCTGATCATTTTGGATTTCTTGCTCATTGAAACATCCCTTACCTCCATTATTCTCTCTCATCTATTTGCATCGCTCCTCAAGAAAATTTTCCTGTATGATGGTTTCTCACTATTCTTGTCTCTTTGCTATATCTCTCACACATTCATAATCCACTCTTATATCACTATTTTTAAGTGCAGCCCTCTCATAATTCAATGGCACAATAACTGCTAGAGCAACACCAGCTTTCTCTAGTCTTGCCTTTCGGGCAAATTCCCGCAGTTCCATCATATTTTTTTTCTTCTCTTTTATCATCCTCTCATTGTGAACCTTCAACTATGGAACAATATCATCCCTCGTTTTCTATCCAACAACATATAAAGCCTATAAGAGTTTAGAAAATTTATCAATTACGTGAACCTTCTAAAGCACCCAACGATCAACAGCCAGATAATATTAGAGATGGTTGTACATCTCTTTGGGTTCTTCTAATTAGAAAAGCAATGTGGGATCTTCCAGTATTATTGGTGCTTTATAGTCATCAATCGAGGTGGAGAATACATAAGTGGCATAGGTGGACAACATAAAGTTTTAGAAACCCTCTTGCACTTAAGTTTGAGAGGCTCCAAAGCGTCCACTAGCATCTCCAACATAGGTATAATTCTCTCCTTAGCCCCTGAATTAAAGGTGTTAAATTATTGTAATGACTTGTACTTAATAAACTTAGAATAAGAGAACTCTATAGGAACATCTTTTTGGTTGCTCGATACTGAACACAAAGCTTACAATCTTCTAGAGTCGAGCCTTAGTCTCTTGAGTTGTCTCATCAATCTCTTTCTACTCATTATCCATGTCATATTTTTTCTCTACATCGTCGTCCTTCACGACCATTGGAACAAGATCCAAATGTCGCGAATGGACACTTTTTATATTTTGATTCTGCCTGACTATCGAATCATATGTCAAGCTCTCATGCTCATCCACTATGAGAGGCAAAATCATCACATTATATTTTAATTTCGTGCTTTGGACCGTATAAATTGGGTAATGTGGATAGTTAATTTCTATGAAAGCCCCTCCATCCCTAAAGTAAGGATGTTGATAGAGCACGTCCAAGTTCAAACCCGACCCATCTAGGGTGGGTTTCAACAGTATAAATGGGTTTGATTTGGGTCTTGAGTTTTCTATTTTCAAACCCGACCCAACCTAGACTAAACCCGTTTAATTTTTTTATTTTTAAAACATATTAATTACATATATTTATATGATATTTTTTTAGAAAAATAAAATTTTAGAAAAGTTTTAATATTGTTTTTAAAAAGTATAATTTTTTAATTTTTTAAAATTATAAAGCGGATCGAGAGGGTTTACCGATCAGGTTTGGGTCCTTAAAAATATTAGCTAATTGGGTCTCAGATCCAGATAAACCTAACCCAAACACGATCCATTGTTATCCCTATCCCAAAATCATAAGATTTTGTAGGCTAAACCCAATACATTTCAAGTAAGGCGGTACTTGCTTGGCATTGGGAGTCTCGAAATCCTCAATTTGAGATAAATTGTCTATTTTGGAACCATTGGTTGTTAAATGAATGTAATCTATATTTACGATGGGCATTGTCTTTTGAAGAAAGTCTTATAAAAAACTATCTCACCACAACATCATCAATTTATTTGTAAACATCATCTATTAGACCAAGCAACTAATGTATTAAATCTTCCATTCCTTCTTGATCACTGGGAAGCTTGTCAATATTTGTTGGCTTAAGTACATCAACCGCAAAACACAAGAAGAATTCCAATAAAGATTTAAAAAAAAAAACAAGTACGTCCACACAAATTAGCATGATTACTGGAGTTAAGCTATTTAAAATATCAAATTAAAGCTTTCCCCACATACTTATTATGATAAAGTAAGTATTGTTTATCAAGAACGCCAAGTGCAAACCAACTTAGAATAGGAAAAATGATGTTTGGATTTAGGAAAAGGGAAAGAATAGCTCTAAGGCTTTTTAGTTAACCCAACGAGTAATAATAGCCAGGCAACTTCAACACAATGAAAAGCAGCCAAGTTTTATAGATTGCGGAACTTTTTTTATGTATGACAAAGTGGAGAAGCAGAATTCATATTCTTGAATATTTTGGTAAAAATATTCTAGGCCAAAAGGATGAACTAGAAATATGTATGTTAATACCCAAAAATAGGAAATAATACCATAAGTAAGATGTTCAATGCATGTGTAACCAAGCGCAATTTTTTCCATTACTCTAAAGCATTGTCCTAAGACAAAATAACAATTGAACATAGTGCACTTTAAAACCCAACATTATCATTATTATAGGACAATAAATATTGTGCAATTTATAATCCAACTTTTTTTTAAAACTAAGCCAACATTAATCAAAGAACATGAATATATACATTGAGAGCTAAAGCAAAGGCCAGCCTAATGCTCTTTTTCATAGGTAATTCACTATCTACTTGATCACTCAAAACACATCTCTCATGGATTAGTCACTAGTCTTCATGATATCTCCACTTCCAACTTTGTTAATTATTTTCCTACCTCATCATTTCTGTCAAGAACTTATTGAAACCAAATAGATCTTTACAGGTTTTTGGTCTTTCTCAAACTCAATAGGCCTTTCTCTAGAACCAGTCATCCTGAATGTACCTATGAATGCCCTGTCAGGCCTAACGCGTTCACTCTTCCTAAGTTCTCCAGCTGCTCATCTACACCACCATACATCATCCATCTCTTAGGCGTAAAGGCTTTTACGGGGTACCCATAGTAGATTGAGTAGTAAAGAGACTTTATCCTAGATGTTACATGCATGATTTATGGCAAAACGAGAATCCATCTATTTCTTCCGGTTATACAACCTTTGGTCATACACAACTTCACCCCTTTTTCCTTTGATGGTGGTCATTCCAAGAGCAACTTTTTCACTGATATTACAATCCCCGTCACCTAGTAATAATTGATTTCTTGCCCATTGAAACATCCCCCACCTCCAGCATTCTCTCTCTCTCTCTCATCTCTTTACGCCGCTATTGACGAACTTTTCCCTATATGATCGTTCGTCTTTCTATCTTGCCTCTTTGCTATATCTCTCACACATTTATAACTTACTCTCATATCACTATTATTAAGTGCATGTCTCTTATAATTCAATGGCACAATAACTGCTGGAGCAGCACCAGTTTTCTTTGATCTTGCCTTTCAGGCCAACTCCTACAGTTCCATCTCATTTTTTTCCTTTTCTTTTATCTTCCCCTCTTTTTGAACATTCAACCACACAACAATATCCTCGCTCACTTTCTATGAAATAACATATAAAGCCTCTAAGAGTTTAGGACAATTATCATTCATGTGAACATCCAAGCACCTAACCATCAATAGCCAGACGTTGTTGGAGAGGATTGTATATCCCTTTGGATTCTTTTAATTAGAAACGCAAGGTGGGATCTTCCAGTATTGCTGGTCCTTCATAGTTATCGATCGAGGTGGAGAATACATAACTGCCATAGGTAGACAACATGAGGTTTCGGGAACCTTCTTGTGCTTAATTTGGGAAGCTCCAAAGTGTCCACTGGCATCTCTAGCATAGGGATAATTCTCTCGTTTGCCCCTGAATTTAAAAGGATAAAATATTGTAATGCCTTGTACTCAATAAACATAGAATCGAAGGATTGCGTAGAAATATCATTTGGCTGCTCAACACTGAACACAAAGCTTACAATCTTCTAGAGTCCAACCTTAGTCTCTTAAGTCGTCTCATCAATCTCTTTCTATTTCTTATCCGTGCTTTATTTTTTCTCTTCATCGTCGTCCTTCACAACCATTGGAACAAGATCCAAATGTTAAGAATGGATAATCCTTTTCACATTCTGATTCAGCCTAACTATCGAATCATATGTCAAGCTCACATGCTCATCCACAATAAGGGGCAAAATCATCACATTGCGTTTCAATTTCATGCTTTGAACTATATAAATTGGGTAATGTGGATAACTAATTTCTATGAAGGCCCTTCCACCCCTAAAGTAGGGATGGTAATGGAACAGGTCCAAATCCATACCCGACCCACGTAGGGTGGGTTTCAACAGTATAAATGAGTTTGAGTTAGGTATTGGGTTTTCTATTTTCAAACCTGACCCAACCCAGACCAAACCCGTTTAATTTTTTTATTTTTAAAATATATTAATTATATATATTTATATGATATGTTTTTAATAAAATAAAATTTTAGGAAAGTTTTAATAGTATTATTTTTAAAAATTATAATTTTTTATATTTTTTAAATTATAAAGTGGATCGAATGGGGTTTACCTATAGGGTTTAGGTCCTTAAAAACCTTAGTGAGTTGGGTCTCGAGCCCAGGCAAGCCCTTGGAAGTCATGGAATCCTCAATCTAAGATAATTTTTTAAAACATATTTATTACATATACTTCTATGATATTATTTTGAAAAATAAAATTTTAGGAAAGTTTTAATAGTATTGTATTTAAAATATATAATTTTTTATATTTTTTAAATTATAAAACAAGTCCAACAAGTTTACCCACCGGGTTTAGGTCCTTAAAAACCTTAGTGGGTTGAGTCTCTGGTCCAGAGAAACTTAACCATTTCCATTTCTACCCCAAAGCTATAAGGTTTTACATGCTAAACCCAATACGTTTCAAGTAAAGTGATACATGCTTGGTCATGGGAGTATCGAAATCTTCAATTTGGAACAATGGGTTGTTAGAGTGATTGTAATAGGTATTTATGATGGGCATTGCCTTTGGAAGAAAGTCTTTCAAGAGCACCATCTCAAAACTCTGGTCACAACAACAGTATTTATACACCTACAAAAACCCAACAGAAAAATGTATATCTCTTATCCTATATGGAGAAAACGAAAGAGTTTGACATTCTTTATAAACAGATAGTTGTCAAGAAGTTAAACCTTGGTTTAAATATATAATAAAATTTTACATAAACTCACTTTGACACTTAGTTGTGTGACAAGTAGAATAATATGAAATTTCTATGAAGATTCAATAAATTCCAGCTTGTTTTATAAATCAGTTGACCAACAAAAGAATTTCCCTTATAATACTATCTAGATATAAGAAAAATATAACGTATTAGAATTGTTCCTTTTTGTTATTTCTTGACTGAATTTTTGCTTTACTAATATTCTTTGTAATTGAAAATCAATCTCTTATTTTCAAATATTCTCTCAGTTCATTTACTTCGTTAAAAAGATATACAAATTTCTCAAAAACAATTCGGTAAAAAAGCAAAGAAAAGAAAAATCCAAAGCAAAGTAAGTATCTATTCAAGCATAGACTGGAAATGAAACAATTCAGCAAGGGCAACTATGTTGGTTTAAAATAATGAGAACACTACATCTATGTTGTGAGAGTTGATATATGCATACTATCATTCACTTACTTATCGAAAGAATGTGGTGATAGTTTTGGGATAAAAAGTATGGTATCAGATATAATTCTTTCAATATTACTAGCAGGGGCAACATGCCCTTCTTGAAACAAAAAAACAAATCGGTCAAGAAAATGAGAAAGAGCCACAAACTTTAAATTCAAGAACTCACAAGAAACTATCTCACCACAACATAATCTACATATTTGTAAACAATATCCATTACAGCAAGCAACCAATGTATTAAATCTTCTATTCCTTCTTGATCACTGGGATGCTTGTCAACATTTGTTGGCTTAAGCACGTCAACCACAACATACAAGAAGAATTCCAACAAGATTTTTGAAAATCTACGTCCACACGAATTCGCATGATAACTAGAGTTGAGCTCTTTCAAATATCAAACCAAAGCTTTTCCCATCTATTTAATATGAGCAAGTAAGTGTTGTTTATCAAGAACGCCAAGTGCAAACCTACTTAAAACAGAAAAATTGATGTTTGGATTCAAGAAAAGGAAAAGAATAGCTCTGAGGCTTTCTGGTTAACCCAATGAATAATAAGAGGGCAGTCAACTTCAAGATGATGGAAATCAGCCAAGTTTTGTGGGTTGTGGAATTTTTTTATGTATGACAAGATAGAGGAACAAAGTTCATATTCCTGAATATTTTGTCCATAATATTCTAGACCAAAATGATGAACTAGAAATGTGTATGTTAATACTTAAAAATAGGATTTAATATAAAAGTAAGATGGACAATGCACCTGTAACCAAGCACAAACTTTTCCATTATTCTAAAGTAATGTCCCAACACAAAATAACAATTGAACATAATGCACTTTAAAACACAACATTATTGTTATTGTGGAAATGAAAATAGGACATTGTGCAATTTATAATCCAACATTTTGTTTAAAACCAAGCCAACATTAATCAAAAAACACAAATATATAATTGAGAGCTAAAGCAAAGGCCAATTTAATGCTCCTTTTCTTAGGTAATTCATCATCTACTTGATCACTCAGAAGCCATCTCTCCTAGATTAGATTTAGATTTCAAGATACATCCACTACCAATTTTGTTAATTATTTTCCTACCTCATCCGATACTTATTTATTTTTCTTATTTTTAAGATTGCTCACATATGGAATGGGATGCAGAGTAAAAACAAATGAGTTTAATGTTAGATGGGATTTGATTGAAAAGTTTTCAAATTACTAAAATTCTTGCAACCTTAATACTTTAAAATTCTTTTGTTTTATGAATTTGAGGGTTCAAGACTTTTTCAAAATTTTCTTTTTTACTTCAATCATTTCAAGCACTTAATGTGATTGTAAGAATTCAAGTTCCTACAAAATCACACTTAGGTTCAGTTTGGACTTGGCTTTTGATGAAAAAATACTAGAGAAAATATTTTCTTTAATAGGTTATCAATGAAAACATGAAGAAAACACTTGTATGCATATAATTACAAGTAATATTTAATAGTGTAAATTACAAAAACTACTCCTGATGTTTAACTTAATTATAAAAAATCTCAATTATCTTTTGAAAATATGAATACTGTTTGAGTTATTACAAATACTCCTTGAGGTTTACTATTATTTTATAAATACACCATCAATGGTGCAATTTGTAAAATAGAAATAAATATCAGGGGAGTATTTGTAATTTACAAACATGAATGATTTTTTTTTTCAATAGCCCAAATTTTAAGCATAGTTTTTGTAATTCAACCTATTTATTATTATATAAAGCTAATTATCATTCGTTTTTATCATGATACTCGATTACTTTAAAAAGGATTTTTGAATTAAAATTAATATTTTTAAAAAAAATGTGTAGAAATTCATATGGAATAGAACACTTGTCCATCGTCCACACAATCGGTGTATTGTTCATCGGATGTAGCATCTCAAAAAGCCCTCAACCGAATCTTGTTGCCCCGTATTCATCAAATTAAATATATAAATTACTAGTAATTTTTACTTAATTTGCAATTTAGAGAATTTTTAAAAATAACTTGAATAAAATATAATATTTTATAGGATATTAGAATCCAATATATATCTTTCACATATATTAATATGATGAAACCTCTCGAATTTTATTGTTACTATAGCGATTCATTTTCAAGTTTTATTTCTATTTTATAAGATTATATTATACTAAGTTTTTTAATAATATTTTTCAATATGTATATATAAGTTTAATAGATAATATAATTTCTATTAACAATCTTCACACATAAATATATTTACTTTTATAAAATAATTAACAATGTATTTTGAATTAATTGCAAATTTTAACGATGAATTTTATTATGTAGATGAAAATTTGTCAAATTTTTTTCTAATTTATTCTAAATAATAGCTAAATTACAAATTTAAATATTAACGAATAATTCTCCAATTCCAAATTTGTTACTAAGATTTATACTTTACACCAACACTTATATCTCCTGTTCTTCCCGATCTCTCCATAATTTTCCTAATCCCTTAATATAGAGATGACAATGAGATGGGTTTGAAACGGATTTGTCAAAATCCAAAACTTGACTTGTCAAGATTTTTAAGAACTCACTCCGAACTCGTCGAGTCTAGGTTAGACTTGATAAACTTGTTAAACCCACTTAATAATTTTAAAAATATTAAACATATATATTTTTAAAACAACACTACTAATTTTTTTTAAATACATATTTTTTTAAAAATTACATAAATACATATAAATTAAAATAAAAAAAAATTAAACGGTATGATTTTATGGTGAGGTGGATTTAAAAATAAAAAATAAAGAACCATCTCATACTCAATTAATTCTTTAAAAACCCACTCACATTTAAATCCACTTAATTACCATTCCTACTTCAATATTTGGGATTGTGTTATGAAGGGACGAAACAGGAAAAACGTGGAACTGCAAACAACTTGTAAAAGAAACTCCGTTTTGGAGTTAGACGAGCTTAGATTGTTAGTTTTGTACTAACTCAAAAGAAATATCCAATAGGAGCAGGCCTACTAGCTGATTACTAACAGAATAACTGATTAGTTAGCAACTAACTAGATGGTTAACTGTCAGTGGTATAAATGTATTCATGGTAATTAGATAGTGATAAACAACACAGTGAATCTGATTGGGTCATAATAGATTCGCATTCGCATTCTCATGGATGAAATTAGCTTATCGATGAATAACAAGGTAAAGTTTCTCGTTCAACTTCGATTTTATGTTATTGGTTATTTTCCCATTAGGGTTTCTTCCTACCGTTGTGTATATCCCAAAAATTCGTTACTTTGTCCTGTTTTTTTCGTATGTGATGGCGTGTCTACTTTTGTATTTAATTTTTTTCGAATCTTTGAGTCATATATAATGTTCTTGAACTTGATTTTGTGATTATTGATTATTATTGCAATCTCATTGTATAAAAATATCTCTGTAGATTGTGTCGTAAATTTGATGAGCAAAAATGTGCCTCATGTAATTAATGTGCATGATTTTTTATTTTTATTTTTATGTTTGGCCATTTGAAACATGGAGTTGAACTCGACAAAACTATATCATTGTATTCGTAAGTTGTTTTATGGAACAAAAGTTGTTGGTTTTAGCTATGGAATTTGAATTCAGTTACTAATGAAATTCTCACTACACTAGTTTTTCACCTGTTTGTACGACAAATTTGCAAGAAGAGTTGTTGTGGTCAAAGGAAAGTTGGTCCTGTGTTGAAAGAACAGTTTTATGATCTTGGACATTGTAAATATTATTTAAACATTTTGGTTCCTCACAGCAGAAAAAGCACTCGCCATGTTTTATAAATTAAAGTTCCAGTTTTCCATATCAAAAGTTATCTTTCGTGCTCTTGCTTGTCATGTAGAATTAAGAGCTCAGTTGAGGCTGTGTTATAATAAGGTGGCGTATTGCGGGCTATTGGTCTGATGATGTGGTGGAGGCACTTACTAGAAGTTGTTAGAGGGAGAGGATATTGGCCATTTTATAGTACCTAACATTTTTTTAGATGTTACCATGTTGCTTAGGAAGGAGTGGTCTTTATTACTAGAAGTGGCTAAATCTTGATTGTTGTTTGCTAGCAAAAAAAGTTATGTATTTTGAATCTTGAATGTCATTAAGTTTGATGAAGATTCTCATATGATAAAATATGCACAAGCTTTTACAAACAAAGATGGTGTTTGACTAATATTATTTTGAAAATTTTATAAATTCTTATATTTTTATAAAATGTTTTTAAAATTTATAAGATATTAGATGTTATTTCAATAATAAGTTCTTAAAGTTTTATAAGTAGGAACTTCTTTTTATTTAAAAAAGAAAAAAGGAGTTAATGAGATCCTAATATTATATTTTGAAAATTTATAAGTTCATTATAAAAAAAAATTATCGAACACTTTAGGACATTTTATAAGTCCCTAATATTTTTAAGAAGCTTGTAAACTCACTCAAACACCCTTTAAGGTGGGAATTATTTTTTTTATTTGTTGTTCATAAAAAATTAATTGCCAGTACTCTACTATTATTCTCATAATTTTAAAATCCAAAAACTTTCCTAAAAATTTCTTGAGATTCTAAAAAGAAATTTTTTTGCTAGTATTTTTCTTTTATTTCAAAAATATATAAATCAAGTGTTTCATGAAGAAATTTTATATATAAAGATCAATAGATCATCATGCAAGTTGAACAAAGAGTAATCAATTAATAAGCTAAGTTCAAATTTTCATTTTTTTTCTTTTGTTCTACTTAAGCAACATTGGAAGCCATGCTAGAGTTTTTTTACAAAAAAGTTGACCTTCCTCTAATTGTCTTCCCAAAGAACTAGTCTTGCTTAATTAAACTGCAATTTCAATTTTAACCTATATTTAAAATAGTGCTACAATATTTTTCAAGTATTAGTTTATTTCTTTAAACTTGTATATTTCAAAATATCTTCTTTGAGTTCCTATATAATAACTAATATCTATAACTGAATTTTAAACAAAAAAATGTAATGAACATGAATTAGTTGTTGTAATCTTGAAATGCTACATGTAAAAAAAGCAATTATTTATGTCAACCAAGTTTTTATAAAAGAATGTAATCTTGAAATACTATTTGCCACACCATCTCTCATAGTTGTTTTTCTCTTATTGCAACTATTATTAGGCTGTCTCACGCCTCTTGGCAGCTTTCAATTTTGCCAAGTCCAACGTTTTTCCTATTCTTCATTTTTTTTTTTTTTATTTGTAAATTTCCCTTTTCAATTTATCATGGTTGTGACTTTCAAGAGTTCAACTTGGAACTTAACTATCAAAATTCAGATAGATATCATTGTACCCCCAATTTTGTAGTTTATAGATAATTGTGTTCTATCAGAAGTCTAAATCTACTAGTTATCCATATAAAAGAATTGTATTTTTGTAGGGAATATTTTTGTTGTGCACAAAAAATTAAGATGATCAAGCTAGCAAATATTGAAAAAAAAGTTTTGTTATTTGTAACGATATATTCAACTGATTTTAGATATATTTTAAAAATATAGTCATGGACAAAAGTTTTTTAGTGACTCTAATTTTTTATTATTTGACAATGTCTTGTGCTCAATTAATAGATCAATTAACAAAAAGATCAAACTTACATATTATTCATAATTATAAAAGTTCGTTATTTCATTTATATGTAGATTTTCATGGCGTGTTGGTGGATGTTAACCATAATTTAATAGATTCTCAGAATTAGAGAGTTAGTTCTAATCGAATTATTAATTAAATTAATTAATCAGAACAAATTTTAATTGTTAAAGTTACAAGAAACTATTAGCTTACTGGTAATATAAAGGTCACACACTGCACTTCTATTTTTCCTTCCTCATGAAATTGAAGAATATAGATTTCTTTTTCGTGATGCTTTATTTCGAAAGTACTGCCAAAATCTCCAGATTTACCTAGGCTGAACAAATTAGTACTTGACGTTTCTGCACTTGGACATGAAAGTCTCCTATGTTTCTACTTTCCTAATAAATGCTGCACCTTTGTTACCTGAAATCGTTAAAAGAATAAGAAAAGGCTATGTTTTATGAAGTGAACATTGAAGTATTATCCACTTCCTTTGCATGTAAATCGTCATTCCAAGAATTGCCTTTTGGGTCGAAGTCGCAACTAATATATAAGAAACCATGGAAGAACATTGATAAAACTTTATACAAGCATAAGTTACTCAAAATCATGAACTTGTTTGTGCCTCTCAATTTTTGGGACAGCTGACATGGTCTGAGCCATTGATCCAAAGAACAATACGTCCAGCTAAAGGACATATACATTACTGTCTTGAAGTGCTTCAAATGGTAGGTTTTGCTGGCTGTTCAACTGTCCCAGTTCGTGCTTGAGAATGATGTTTCAATTATGAAGATGGACAAGCTGCCGTTATGGGGATCACTCAGATGGCAATGGCGGCATTTATGATGTATGATATATGCAAACAATTTATTTGAAAGAATAAAAATAGGTATCCATCTGGTAGGATAATGAGAAACAGGATTTCTCAGAATCGAATGCAATCCAAAATGCTAAAATTCAATCCGGACTTGTTGAAAAATTTAATTGAAACTGTATCTTGCTGTAAATTTAAAGTTGAACTTATGATTGAACTGTAATGTTGAGAAAAATCCTAAGTATCTAGTGACAGGTCATAGTGGTCATGATTTGAAAGGGTGTCTAAGAACATAGAATGTTAATGTGTGGATGTGCACAGTATTTCCCAGCTAAACTGGAATTCATAAATCGTTTAACTTTCATATGTTAAAAATTGCTGACAAAAAGGTTGATTTGCTGCCTTCGCTATATTCTGATTAAATAGCCTGAGTTCATGTCTTCATATTTGCCTCCACAAATTTCACAAAAAGCTGAAATGTCCATTCTTGAAATCACAAACTAGAATCACTTACACTCTTTGCGACCCAAACTGGACGATAGAGGTGACAAGAGCAGCTTAACAAAGAGACACGAAGACAGATGGAAAGGAGCATTGCCACAGCAGCCATCCAGCTCCCGTCAGAGCTAATAGTGAAGTCGGAAGTTGGAAATTATAAGGCATTGATCATCCTTTTCATCTCCGCAGATCTCCTAGGATCTGATTCTTCAATAGCTCTCTCAGTTAGCACATGTTTGATTCGACACATTGACTTTCGCACCTGTTCAATCATAATCAAGTCAGAGTAAGAGAAAGAGAAGGGTGACCGAGCAGGGAAAGAATAGAGTGTGAGAAGATAATTCCCGGCCATGAGCCTGGCAATCCATACGGTTGACCATGAGAGTGCTGGAAGTAAAAAATGGAGAGATCTTGTCAAAATAAATTTTACAATGTTTCAGAAACATTATAATAAAGAAGCTTGGTTTTTATGTGAAAATAAAATATGTTTAGATATAATTTAAAAATATTGACTTTATTAAAAATAATAATTTAGTATAAGAGCAATAAGAGTTCAATTATAATCTTTATGTCTTATCAGTCAAATTATGTAGAATGAAGTAATTATTATTTAATTTATTATGAGTCTTATTATAAAAAGAAAAACAATATGAGTTAGTGGATTTTAATATTTTAAAAATTAATAAACATCATATCACATATTAATAATTTGTGTCCCACTTTAATTAAATAGGTGTGTAGGTTTAAATTGATGTTCAAAGGTATGAACAAAAATGTTTACAATAGCAAAAACAAAGATGTTTTCAAATATAAAGATATTTATGTGTTTCAAGTACAAATATATTTTATATGTATTAGGTGACGACCTGCAAATGAACTATTCACTAATTCAAATTTACAAGTACAATATTATGCTTTATTCATAAAATAAAGACTTCTTCTTTATAATTGACGTCGTTCTTATACAAATCAATTACTGAATTGTCCAGCGAAATTCCCTCGACTTTAAATATGCATTTTTTAACTCCCTTCAATGATGAAATTCTCTTAGAGGATAGACCGACCTTCTCTAAGATTTTCAAATTATTCTCCCGAAAAATCGTGCCTATCTCCCGAAAAGCTCACCATCTTCTCACTTACCCTTTTCTCCTAAAAGAGTGGGATGTGCGAGTGTCCTTTCAAGGCTTAGAAGCCATGTTGTTATTTTTCAAAGGCGTACACATTCTTATCTTCTTTGAGTCTTTTATGTGGTATTAATCAAATTCTTCAAATATTGTAGATAAGTTGTATATAGTTTACAAGATATTCCAAAATTCTTAACAAAGAGATTATCTTATAAATCTACTCCTCAAAAATTACTATCCAATTACATCCTATAAAATCTGCACAAGATAATCCAAGTTGTTAATTCATAAATGGTAATATCAAATCAAAGAAATTTTATATATATCATTCAATGTCAATCACTAATATAAAATAGAAAACCAATCAAATCATACAAATCTTGTTAATAACAAACTCAATTTCCAATCAATGGCAATCAATCTTGATGCTAACATAAAGAATCCCTTAAATTTGGGGATAAAACTCTTAGAAAAAAAAAGCTCAGTTTGCGTGCTCACAACTCCAAGTAAAATGGACTTAGAAGATACTTCTACTGAAGCGGTCTTCGCGCCCTCCTACTTACACAAGCAGAATCTCTCCAAGTGATTGTCTTGGGTAGACCTGATCACGGTTCAGGAACCGCCGGTTACGGTTCGGAACTGTCGGTTCCACGGTTCAAGAAAATCTCGACCCTTAACATTAATCGTCAAGACCGGTTACGGTCCGAGTTCTGGAACCGCCGGTTCCGATTCCGGTTACGGTTCTGGTTAACCGCCGGTTTTGGTTCCGGTTAACCGCCGGTTCCGATTCTATTTTCGACCCTTATATTTTATTTTATTTTTTAAAATTTTTGAACTTAAATTTGCAAAAAATATTGTTACTTTTTGAACTTAATGAAAAAAAATAAACTTAAATTTGAAAAAAAAATAACTAAAATTTAAGCATATGATCCAAAACAAAAGTGACTAAATTAATTTATAAAATTTCTAAAAAATAATTTTTCCATTTACACTGTATTGATAAAACACAATTTACTAAATTTTAGTTTTTGGAGTTAATATTATCATATAAAATCGATTAAACATTACAATAATTTAATAATATTAAATGAGAAGTTGGGGAATAAACAGTAGATATTGTAAAGTAACATTATTAAATATTTTTAAAAAATTACAAATTTACTTATTATTAAGATAATTGTAAAGTAGCATCATTAGATAATTTTCAAAACTTTATTTATTATTAAAATGAAATGTAGAATGCTTAAATATAGGACTTGATTTGTAATTTGCTGAAACTAATTAATTAAATTTAAAGAAGAACACAACACCAATTATATTAATTTTCAGAAACAAGACAAGCAATTTGAGGGGAAAAAAATAAAAAAACAAATCATGAGACTTATTTATGCACTTATTCAAAATTATAAACATATGATTCATTAGTTCAGTTGGTTAGAGTGTTCTATTAATAGTTTGGAGGTCACAGGTTCAAAACCTACATAACACACTTTTACACTATTTTGATAAAAAAAAAATTTAAAAAACCGTCGAGTCCAACCCGGCGGTTCACGGATTAGATGAACCGTAACCGGCCCGTGAACTCACGGGCCGGTTCACGGTTCCGACCCGTGAACCGTGGTCAACGAGTCAGTCAACGGGTTCTGACCCGTTGATCACGGGCCGGGTCCGGTTTGGACCAGACCCGTGGTCGGGTCTAGTCTCGGGTTACACAACTCCTAGCCAACTTGATATATTTCAAATCAGACCCAAAAGATATCCAACTCCAGCCCTATGAGATTCAAGACTAAGAGGCCCAAAGGACTCGTAAGAAGTCTCCCTATGAGACATTCAACCATAAGAAGCCCAAGATACTTGTAAGAAGTTGAAGCAGTTCAGAGACATCACATACTGGCCCAGTAGCCCCAGCTCACATGCCCATATGGCCTTTGTCCCACTTGAATAGGTAAAATACTCCACTCTTCCTCATTTATATTGTACATAATTTATTTGCTCAATTTCATCTTTAAGTTCAATTTTCTGCTCTCGGACACTTATTAATTTAATCACTGGAAGGGTTTTTCCAGAACAATCTCAGGGATCCCCTAACAGTTTGTTCATGTTGCAGGGAGTGAAGGAGTTGCTGGTAGTAGAGCAGCTCGTAGGTGAGGAGAAGAGCTGTTGGAAGGAAAGCTCCTTGCTCAAGGAAGCTCATTCCCTGAAAAAATATCCATCTCAGCATCCCAAGTTGACCTGGATCAGAACAAAAAGTGATTTATGCAAAAAAGAAAAACTAGCACGGTGCAAGAAAAATTAAGAAAACAAGGACTATTGTCAAGAAAAATATTAACTTTAGCACTCCTAATTGGAAGATACAGAGAAAATTGCGGTGATTGCAAATGATAATCATGAAGGATATTATATAATAAAATGACAGTTAAGAACAGAAAGGCCTTTTCTCTATAAGAAATAATACACCAAATAAAAAAAATAGTAAAGTATCATCTGAAATTATTAGTGAACTTGATGAATAAAATGCTTAAACTTTAGAGAAGAGTAATCAAATTATCAAAATACTAGTGCAAAAAAATATAGGAACAAAATTTAATTCCAGTTAACATATACCAAAATTATAGAAAATCAAAATTTAATTTAATTGAGCCAGAATTGAGTCAAAGTTTGTCCTACAGTAAATATGTATATAATATTAGAGGAAATATCGCATATATTTAGTTAGTTTCTTATTTTTCAATGTTGTAATTATTTGAGTGGTTGTGATTGTTAAGTTTTTTATTTTAGGAATCAATGTAGATTTAGAATTCTTGATTGATTTGAATTAGGATTGGAAACACAATCCAATTTGAATTTTGTTACGTCAATGGGAAAGGCCAAGCGATTATTATTCCAATTCCTTTATATTGGCCCGGAAGGCTAAGCGATTATTATTCCAATTCTTTATATTCGCTAAAGCCCCTTTAATATTAACTTCTTGTTACTATGCTACTTCTCAAGAAGTAAATTTTCTATTTTCTCATGTGATTTCTGATGTGTGTCTGTAATTGTAAATGTTGATGATCAGATGGGTGAAACTGGCTCTGCTGTAATGGCCGGAAAAATTGGTTTGCAGGTATTTGCAGCCTCTCACGGTTGAGGTCTTGGAGGAGCCGCCCGTTTCCAGCTCTCATAGTGAAAGATGATAAAGCATCACAAGGGCTGTGACAAAATTTGATGCACATTTCTAAACAAAATTATAAATAATAAATATTTGTAAGAAGTGGCTACATCTTCATCATTGTTTTGCTAGCCCAATAGTTTATTCTTTGAAGAAGGTGACATCTATTCTGATGAATATTAACAACAGCTTCTTTGCTAGCCTAACAGTTTCTTCTTTAAAGAAGGTACATTTATTCTGACAAATATTAACAATAGTTTCTTTGAAGAAGTTGACATCTATTGTGTTGAATATCATTAATAAGTTTATTATCAAGCTTTTATGAACTAAGTTGTGCATTATTTTTATGATTTGTTGTTTATGTGTGACTATTTCAAGTACTTGATCTAGAGAGGATATGTATCATTATTTAGAAACATTTGCTAAATTTTAGTCTAAAATCATAAGATATAGTTTTTGATATAGTATGTTGTATAGATAGTTCCGTAAAAATGGATTGTTGGTGACAAAAAGAATGATGAAATGTTGTAGGTGAAATTGATTGATATATAGTGCGGGATAGTAAAATGTGGAGGTAGTTTGTCTAGTATGATATAGTAGATAGTAGAATATGGAAGGTAGTTGGCAAGTGTTATATAGTTCTCACTTCTCAAGCTTGTTGGTTAAAAATTGAGAGCTTCACTACTATTTATACTACCACCTCCTCAAATAAAAGGTGGAGATTGAAAGCATCTAATGATGGAGAATAGTTCTCTAGTTTTCTCCATAAATATTCCTAGTTTATTTTAGTAGATATTTTCAAAGGTTATCTCCTATAAGTTTTCTTAAAAGTCCCTACTATTCTAGAATTTTCTTCATAAATATCTTTCTTACACTTATCTATATTTTTCTAGAAATGTGCATCATCTTCTATTACTATTTCTCCTTATTGCACATTTTGGTGACTCTGATCATGATGACTTTTCTCATGGTAATGTTTTTGTGAATATATTTGCTATTTGTTCTTCGATCTTGTAGTAGTTGACTTATATTTCTCTGTTTGTTTCAACTTCTCTGATGAAGTGATACCTGACGCTGATATATTTGGTTCCGTTTTAAAATACTGGATATTTTGACTATCTCTATTGCTGGCTTGCTATCATAATAGACTTTTATAACTTTATCTTGTGGCTCTCCCATATCTTCAAGTATGCATTTTAGCCATCTAGCTTGACTTATTGTCATTGTTGTGGTAATATATTATGCTTCTTCAGATGATTGTGCAACTATTGCTTACTTCTTTGATGTCCATGAAAATATTTTTAAGCTTAGCATAAATGATTAACCTGAGTTGTTTTCATGTTGTCCATTGATCCTGCCCAATTACAAGTGATAGTCGAGATAATTTTTACTTGATCAATTTTGGTTTCTATTCTCGTAAGTGATATTGAGATAATTGATATCACTATCAGTAGTAGAATGTTGAATTGGTTGTACTTCTGCGCCATGAGAATCTAACTTGAATTACGGACTTATAAGTTCTCGACCAGAACCACACATGCAAGTTTCCATGCATATACCTCATCCATGGTATGACTTAATGAGGTACTTTTGGTAAACAATTGAGGGTAAGTTTTGGCTATTTACTTATTCAATCCATAAGGAATGAAGGATTCCAAAAAAATAAGTTAGATCTTGCCATGAAAACTTTAGAAGCTTAGAGTCCAATTGTTACATTTTCAGGTTCATTTTGACTTTTCAGTATTTTCTGAGTTGAATATACACTAAATTTTCATGTATAAATAAAAATGTATTTGAGTTAATTATATGAAAATATTAACTATATAAGTATTAAAATAAAAATATATTTGGCTTATGATATTCTATGCATGAAAATATGTGATTTTTTGCATATGTATTCGATAATGATATTTCGAAATTAATAATTTTATGTAATAAAAATATTTTAATATTTTTATGGGTTTGAGTTTTCGAGTACCGACCCGATCATATTGAATTTTTTTTTAGAATCGAGTATAGGGTATTTGATACCCAATTAATGAATAATCGGATCGGGTATTAAAAATACTTGCCGGACTAATTATAAAAAAAGAAACAAAACAGAAATAGTTATTATGGCTTTTTTTGGTCTCCTCATTTTCAATTCTGACCTATATATAGGCTTACAACAATGAAGCATCCCAACTTTCATTCCCCTCTCTAACTCTCAACTCCATTTTCCGGTGACGGCGTGGACAGCGGCGGCGGCATATGGTATTTCTTTGTTCTTCTTTCTTTGGTGCTTTCGGGATTGGATACCCAAAAACAAGTGGTTTGGTGAAACTTTTTCCCCTTTCTTTTGCCTTTCTGTGGCCTTTTGTTTTCTGCACAAACAAAACCTTGGTTTCATTAATGGTAATTGGTGGACATATGCGTATGCCCATTGCTTAGAACAGTTCCAAAAGGCCCGTGAACTCACCACGTTTATATTTATATTCTAATTTTTTTTTTAACTTGATTAATTAATTTTTAATACTAAATTCATTTGAAACTTTGTTATACTTAAAATCTAGTGGTTATTTATGTAATTTAATATAGTTCTTATTAAATTAAAATATAGTAAAATATATTCTATATTTAACTATAGTTATGCCCGAAATTTGAATATGGAATATTAGTGAAGAAAAAAAAAATGATGGAAGACAAAACTTCATCATATTTTTTTTAATGTAATTGAGTTTCATAATAAAAAAAATACAAAATTGCCGAATAAATCAACTATACACCTTAATATTTATTTTCATACAAATATTTCCTTCAAAAAAAGCCAAATAGAGAAAAATACTTTGATTTGGCTATCATTACCTGACTACATTAATTAAATGAGGTTTCATTGTTTCTTGCAGTACATATTTGTGACAATTGAATAGGTACTAATTTCTTGGCTTTGGATTGATGCCATCAACTACAAACAACTATCTCAAAATGGTCCCAAAAAGACTTATTCATATTTAATAACATAAAATTTGAATATCCAAATGAAATTTCTTCGAAAGTAGAACTTCTTTGGATACTTTCTCAATCAAAACAAACCATATCCTTACAAATTTCATACTACAAAGACTATTGAAAAACAATAATAAAGATCAACAAGGGGTCTCCTTTTCTTAGACACCCCATAGTGAAAGTAAGAAAAAATTAATGAAAAAGCAAAAGGGGGTTGGCCTCTCATCCATTTCAAAGTTTAATTTCTTGGTTATGTCATGGTGTATGAGTTATGCATCACTCCTTTTTTGACTTGGGAACCCTTTTTCAATAGATTATTACAAGATATATTTTTTTTATGAATGAAGAATGACTCTTGCAGATAGAAATTTGAATACATATATCAAAGGTTGAAAAGAGTAATAAATATTGATCACGATGCGATTTGGCACGAGACCTGGCAAAATAATAATAAATCAGCCGCTTCACAAGATTCTTACAAATTCTCTAATAGTAAATCATATAAAATTCAACTCATTAAGATTTTTAAAAACTCAAACCCATTTTAAAATCCAAATCTAATGGTAGACCTATTTTATAATTTTAAAATAATAAAAATTATATTTTTAAAAAAAAATACTTTTCAAACTTTCTATAAAATTTATTTTTCTAAAAACCAAAACTATAAATATATATTATTTTTTTAAAAATAAAAAAATAAACGGGTCGAGTTGAAAATAGATGACCTAGTACATGAGGAGACCATTAAAATCCGCCCCCAAACAAGGTAGGTTTGGGCGAGTTAGGATTTTTATATTGTAAATTTTATTGCATCTTCTATTTAGGAATGATAATGGGCGAGTTCAAATAGGAGTTAAAATTTGAACTCGCCCATTATCATTCCTAAATAGAAGATGCAATAAAATTTACAATATAAAAATCCTATATGCGATCTCTTTCTGAACTCGCCCATTATCATTCCTAAATAGAAGATGCAATAAAATTTACAATATAAAAATCCAATATGCGATCTCTTGCTACTAAGAAACTGAAATATCGGGCCTCATTTTCCTTAGATTGGGGGATTTACCACTTTTCTGTTGGAAGTGGTAGAACAATATAACTTTTTTAGGTGGTGAACAAGCTTTATCTAATATTCCAGCTCAAATAATGCTGCTAACTTTTCTGCTCCAAGTGCCACATTGCCAGTTTTTTATCCTAGTTTTGCCTTATGATTTGATGTCCGATTCGATAGTCTCTATCGATTGAACTCAACAGTGTCACGCTTCCAAATTTTGATAGTTACGGCAAAAGTTAGCGATTTATTAAGAAAATAGGGAAGCCAAGAAAATGAAACTGTAACAGAAGAGAGGTGTACTAGTGTGACTGCGTGTGCTAAGGAAGTGTGATTATTGCAAGAAAAATAAAAACTATATAAACAGAAGTCCAGAAACTTAGAAGGAAAAAAAAAAAAAGGTACCTAATTGTATAATGAAGAAGCTTTTCAAGAAGCAAAAATGAAGTGAGGTATGAAGTGAACAAAAGTCAATAAATCAAAGACCCCACCTCAAGAAAAGTTTGAGCAAAAAAAGGGAGGGGCATGAGGGAAAGGAAAAAGGGAAAAGGAGACAACTTTATTTACAGAGGTGGTAATGGTAATGGTAATGATAAATTGGTAATGTTTTGTATTTGCATACAAGGGTAAGAAAAAGAGTAAGAAAAAGTGTAAGCAAAATGTGAAGATAAAAAGATGAAAAAACCTGGCCCCAATTTTGTACTGGAATCCCTTTTTGTCTCTCGCTGTTCGTTTCCCTTTCTTCAATTGCTCTCATCAACACATATGCGCTCTTGATAATGTAAAAATAAGTAAATACTTACAATTAAATAAACAAATACCAATAATTTTTAGTATGTAAAAGAATTGTTTATTATACATGTAACCCGAACCATTCTTTGTAGTCCCCCAAATTATGAGTACAGGTAATGACTGAGCAAATTCAGGTCCTCAGTTGCAAATTAGTCAGAGTATTTGATGCACTTCACCTAGTTTTATTAGGTTTTGAGACGCTACACTAGTTAATACAATAGTTTTATAAATAATGGATAAATATTTTATTTTTTATAAAATAAAATACTTATCTATTACTTAAATATCCAGTGTAGAATACAACAGGTATAATATGAATTTTATCATCTGGTCATTGAGATACTATACTTGACAGATAATACAGCATATTGTAAATAATTGACAAATGCCTCATTTTTTGTAAAATGATGCCTTTGTTCATCATTCAAATACTCAATAATAGGACTTAACTCGTATTTTAAAACGATCCGGATAATAAATTTATCTTTCGAATGATATCTATAGTTCAATTAGAATATTTTATAATAATATGAAATTTCTATTATAAAATATAAAGAAATTACTACTCTGATCATCGCTCTCCTAACTCTCTTTTTCGAAAAATTGAATGACCCCTTTTCTTTTTAATTAATTATTTTAAAGGCAAATGAGGTTCAACTGTAATTATTAAAAAAAAAAATAGTTTGGATTGACCAATTGATGATTAAATAGTAGCTAGATTGAGAAGGGAATATTGGGTGCCAAAAAAAGTGAGTGTGGGACTGGACTTTGGGATAGCAAACAAAAGACACCGACACATTCTTTTCATCCCCTCACAATTCAGTTACAGCTTGCATCATAGGCTTTTGGGAAAATAATTGTAGAGACCAAAAACATAGTTGTGCCTTCACCCATTTCAAGGAAAATATCAGATTTCACTAAGACTAATTTTAGTTAATATAGTTGCAATTTGTTTGTTTACAAATTTGGTCTGAGATGATAAATTTTACACCAAATATGTTTTCTCTTTCTTTAGTAAGTTAGTCAACAATAAGTTTTCAACATTATAAAAAAAAACAAAAAAAAAAAGAAGTTGCCATTGAATTATTTATCTACTAGAACACTCATTCGCATTTTTATTATAGTATTATATAAAGAAAGTATAACAAGTTAGTTACGAGTTCAATGTTTAGTATGGACTGTGTTTTGAGTTATAAAAATAATATATTTATATATATCAACCATGAAAAGTTAAATGAATTATTGTCAAAACAAGTTAATTTGCATGTGAACTGTTGAAGAATTAATCTGGTCTTGAATTCTGTCCCAATATTTAAATTTCCCAAGAAGTCCTTTATGAAAAAGGAGTGCTTTATGCCTGCAAAATTTTTCTGTTATTCTCTCTCTCTCTCTCTCTCTTCTCTCTCTCTCTCTCTCTCTCTCTCTCTCTCTCTCTCTCTCCTTTTTTTTTTTTTTTTTTTTTGTAAAAAATAGCTTCCGTTAATTGGCACGATTTTCTTTTTGTAAATTTGTACAGCAACTTGGCAGGTGCTAAAATGACAAATGCATGCATGGCATAACATAAATTGGTGAAAAATTGTGTGCTTGCTGAGTGTTGTAAGCCATTTGGCACTGAAACTTTGAAATTTGTTGGGGCTGTTACTTATGGGGTAGGGTGGGGGTGTTCAAGTTTTCTTATGCAACTTATAGTAATTAAATTTGGTAGGATGCATATGGCTTTTCATGCTTGTATCCCCCTATTCCAACTGTAGTTGTTTTCTAGTCCTACTCCTACCACCAACTTATTAGGACATTAACGGGAAATGCTATTTATTTAACTTTTATTTTGTGTTAATGCTATTAGTGAAAATAATGAAAAATTGTTTAATTTGTCACATCTTAAAGCCCTCCAATCCCAATAGCTCTGAACATGTCTTTGGATTTCAAGTCCTTAAAAGAAATTGGGAGTCAAGATGGGAGATTTCTTCGCACTTTCGAATATAAGGTCTAACTTTCAAGAAAAATAACACCATCAATGGGATATTAAATGTTATAGAAGTAGAATTGTAAATTATTAGATTATAGAAGTAGATTAGCGTTTTACTTGTACTATTGTTTTGTATAGATTTACGAATTTATTTAATTAGCATCTAAGTGGGAAGGACACAAAAATCTTCATTTCTTTCTTTCTTGATGATAATCAGTATCAAGTTTACATGATATTTGCAAATTCTGATCTCATCTTTTGAGCAAGTATTTAAAAAAAAGCTTGTCCTTTTGTTGAATGACCATCAGTATCTATGTTTATTTTTTGTTGCATATGTTATAATCTAAAGCAGAGTTGGCCTTGTTGTAGAAGATGAAAATTGTGACCGCTTTCACCTTCTTATAGATTCAAAAGTAAAAAATATTTATGGTACTGTTTACTAGGTAAAAATATTAAAAAAAAAAAACTCTAATATTTTCGTCATGAATTGGGTTTAGCAAAAGGAGAATATTACAGAATCTTTCAGATTTTCAATTTTCAATTTTTCAGATTACACTATTGTAGGGTTTTTTTTTTTCTTTCTTTGGAGGGGTAGAAGTGTTATATTAATCGTGAAAAAAAGTTTATAAATTAGAGGAAGAGTCATATATATATATATATATATATATATATATATATGTAAGCAGTAGTGTAGAATTAATATAAAGTAAATAGCAGAAAAAAGAGAACGAAACAAAAATCTTTTTAAAGTTCATGGGAATAACGATAAAATTCAAGTCTTATTTTTAAATTTTTTTTTCGAATACGTTATTAAGGTTACATAATTATGATGTTGCTTTGCTAATATTAATAATTTCTAACGGTAATGGAGAAGAGGAAGAATAAAGATATTTATAATGGTAAAATTAATGTGGCAATTTACAATAGATTACAATGAAATCGATGGATTTGATAAACTCACAATTTCCCAACACATCACTTTTCAGTATCTTCCTGCTTGATTTAGGATTTTTAATATTTTTTCCTTTTTCTTGAGTTACCACTCATGACTCATCCCACTAATAAAGATAAGCAAATTAATCATAGAAGAAAACTTATTTTTACTAATTACTATTGATTGCTGTCAAAATCACATTTTTCTTGCATGAGCAAACACATGATAAACAGGAGGGCTCATGAAATAGTCATGATTCCAAGGTGAAAAATATAAAAAGTTATTACAACTTCACTTATACAAGATTGTTGGAATAAATAAATTTAACCTTCCAAGTTTTAGATTATGATGAATCTGTGAAAAGAGAGTAGTATTCTTATTTAGTTTTGCCTATAATGTATCCTGAAGTGCTTCTGTTTGTTCTATATTTTTTGAATTAATAGATAAATTGGTATAGATCCTTGCCAAATCCTTCATAGAAGGCTTAACAAAAAATACTTATGTCTACAATTCTCTCTAATTCTCTCTCTCTCTCTCTCTCTCTCCAAGTGCTTTCAAAACTCATAGTTACGGTAAATGCAAATTTTTTAGGCACGACTAAATTCCCTTATCCCACAACAGAGCCCAAAATTCTACAACAATATGATGATCCCCCTCTCCTCAAAGCAAATTGATAACTTAATTAACAATCAGATCGTATATTAAGGTTTTCACATTACTTGTTTATTTTCTTGTTCCTCAGTATAGAGAACATGTTTCAATCATGACAAAATGAATATTTCTTAGTTAAATATCTTACTTTTTGGATTGTCGAGGGCAGCTTAATTAACTTATCGCCATTGCAAAACCCAAAGAACAAATTTAACCTCTTCTATAGTATGGGCGGAAAATGGGGCTACCTAAATTTTGTCCCTTGTAACTTTTTGGGATCCCTTAGTGATATATATATATATATATATTTGTGGGGAAGATATTTATTCCAAAATGATTAAAAAGAGAAAATAGGACAGTTTTCTAACTGGCATAAGGAATTGCGAACATCTCATTGTCTGATTTTGTATCATTTCAGATTTCTAAAAATGGCTTATATTAGCGTCCAGTGGGATTCTTACTTGGTTCATTAAGTGCAATACATTGTATGCACACTATCAGTGAGTTTAAATTACTTTTGATTTTTCATCAATTTTGTAAGTTGGGACTACATGCAACTTTTCGGCCCACACTTTAGGTTCGGAAGAACTTTTTTATAGGGTGGTTCTGATTTTCAAAATATGATTGCTTAAAGTAAATATATATTTATTCCGACTCCTTCAAATATTCAATGACTCGTGAATTTTGAACACAATCCAATGAATATCATTAAATTTTCCAATAATAATAATGTGCTTCAATCTTTTAGTTGAGTTTACAAGAAATACTTGCATAATGAGAGAGAGCAAGAAAAAGAAAATGACAGAGAAACAGAACATGCTAGTTGCTTTCCATCCATCGTTCTCAATAGTCAATACCAAAAAGGGGCCCATTTCCCAACTCACCAAATTCCCTGCCTTTTTTGGCATACGATTCAAAGGGATATATATATATATATATATATATCTCCCTTTCTTTTTTCCTCACTTTCCCTCAAAGCATACACAGACAAAAAATTGATAGGCCTATTCCAACTTTATTTCACACAATTTCTTTGAGATCTACAAAAAGATAATTTGAGTTAAAAAAAATATATATATCTACTTTTAATTTGAACATGTTCAAATTGGATTGATTTATTTCACAATTCAACATAGTTATACTATTGGGCCGACTAGTGCCACTGACTAACCCAAGCACTGCAACAAAACTTGGAAATCCGAGATTGGATCTACTAAATTCGGCCCAAATGAATCAACACATAAGAACAAGAGACGATGAAAAAAAAGGAAAGGCAGTAAAACGATTACCATAACGGCCTGTCAGCCCAATGTAAGCTGCTTGGTGTCAGTTTGGGATTACAAAGGTTTATAAGAGACTTTCTTCCTTGTTTTGGCTTGTTGGGCTTGTTTTGAAGAATAGATATTGGTATCTTTATGAGGAAACTTATAAATAGAGTGATGGGCTTTGAGCCCAAAATAAGTTCAAGAAGCCAAGGCCCAAAAAGTTAAGTTCAAAAGGTTCGTCTAGATTATGGGCCGAAATAAAATTTTGATCTAATAAAGTAAAGCCCAGTAAAACGATTTGAATAGGTTTATATGATAAATTCAGCCCAATGGGCCTAAAAGATTCATTTAGTGCACACACTGCTCCACACATGATTACATCATCTAACCTTACAGCTATAAATACCTCATCATTTCATAATTGAAAGGTACACAATCGATTAAGCCTCAAGTAGTCTATAGTTTCTTGTTTAATTCATCTACTCAGCTTGCTGACTTAAGTGTCAAAGGGTCTTCGTCGGGCTATCTCGACGCCCCTAACGCTTGTTCATGACGCAGGTAATGACTCACTAGCTTCTCAACTCCGTAGCCTTGCAGCTACGCAACACTCCAGCTTTGCAGCCCTGCAGTTTCGTAGCTCTGTAGCCCATAAGCTCTACAGCACAACAGCTTTGCAGCTCATCAACCCTACAGGTAAAAGGTGATTCCACATTATTTTGGCGCCGTCTGTGGGAACTTACTACATGATCATTGAAAAATGCAGACCAGATCTAGAGCAACTTGAGAGGCTACCCCCCAAGAAAGTGCTCCACCAGCTGGGAGAGCTCAAGGTTTTACAGATGATCCCCCAGTTGTGGACGCCTACAATAATGTGGCACTCGACGACCACCACCCAACAATTATGAGAACCAACCTCCACCACGTCAAGGTGATCCAGGGATATACATCACTGAGGAGACACTACGGAGGATGATCGATGAAACAAGTATTAGGGCAGCTGTTGAAGCTGTGGCCCGATTTGTTGCAGCTTATCACATAAAACGCTCTCTAGTGACCCTCCAAGGAAGCTGCACTTACTCTCCTGCCCCAAAGCGGGAGAAGTCACAGCCTGAAGCTCCACAATGCAGGGTCTTCGAAGCGTGAGAAGCGATGAGCAGTCGTCTCTCCCAACCAGAAAAAAGAGTCAAGCGACGAGGTGACGCCAAGGAAACACATATTATGCCCCAAACTCACCCACTAGGATCGTGCACCCACTACATGCAACCAAATCTCCCACTCGAATAGCGTACTTTCGCAGAGGACGCCAACCAGTGAGCATTTGATCCCCTGAAGCGTAACCCATTTTCTACGGCCATTTTAGTAGAGTCCCTCCCCGTAGAGATCAAGATATCTAACTTAGCAGAGTACAATGGAATTGGTGATCCTCAGGAGCACCTCGATAGGTTCTATGCGAATGTGGACCCATATGACTTGAGTGATGCCACATACTGCAAAATCTTCAGAACTACATTGACCAAACGAGCCCTGACTTGGTTCAATCAACTACCTAGAGGAACAATTACCAGCATGGAGCAACTTACACAGTAATTTCTCCATCCGTTCTCCATTAATCGCGAGTATCCAAAGACAACTGCATGCCTATTCTTGATCGCCTAGAATGAAAAAGAGCCCCTCCGAGACTATGTCCGACGTTTCATGGAGGGTATCCACGAGGTCCCTCATGTCAACCATAAGTTGCTGGCAGGGATAATGCAACAAAATCTATGCCATGAAAAGTTCAAAGAATCCATAACTGGAAGGCCTCCAATGACACTAGAAGAATTGTTGAAACGGGTGGAGAAGTATATCCGTATTGAGGAGACAATAGGACCAACTGCTCTTGGAAAGAGAAATCATCTGAAGAATGAAAGACCAGAAGGAAGGAATGAGCCTTCAACTACATATACCTGACTTGCTCCCCTCAGTGCCCGACTATCAGAAGTTTTGGTGGTGCCCGAGCAACAAGGCTTAATTCAGCCACCTCGCCCATTGAGAGATAGCTATAAAAGAGCAAAATCTAACAAGTATTGCCGCTTCCATAGGAATAGAGGGTATACTACTAATGATTGTTTCCATCTAAAATAGGAGATTGAGAGGCTAATTCATAAAAGCCACCTGATCGAGTTTGTAGATAAAGCCCCCAATCACAGTCGCGATCAACATCAACATAATGCTCCTAAGCAACGCAAGCAACCTCGAGAGCAAGATGGAGGAAGTTGCTAGAGCTACTTTATTTAAGATATTTTCAACAAATTTTGCCTCTTTGAAGGCCTATGTTATTTTTTCTTAGACAACATGCTGTAATTATTTTTGAATATGAATAAATAAAAGCGATGAGTTTTTCACTTTGCTTGATGTCTACTACATTGCACATACTTGATCTAGTCAAATGCACCAAATACATCAGCCAACGCAGTTAGACCTCGAGATGGAGAAGCAATGACCTTGCTCTCGGACTCACTAGACTCTCGTGCGACGATAACAATGACGATGATCCCAAAGACTTAATCTCCTTCACTCGGCTTACTCCTACTATAGGGAAAAGAATGAATGACCTATATGAACCCAAATCCCACTAAGTAATTGGACTCGACATGACCCATCCAACCAACTCCATAACTAGATGAAGTGATCCAACGCAGAAGCGATGTAGAGATGACAATTAACAATTACAACACGCTTACACTACGCTTGACCTGCGCATGTGTCATGCCCGACCTACGGTCTACAAGTTCGTATGATCTACGCACTTAACCTGCGCACCTGTATTACTCGATAAGCTCACATGACCTGCTCGCTCGACCAGTGCACGTGCAACATGCTTAACCTACGCATCGTATTTAACCTGCTATCACATGTACCACTATCGATTGATCTGGGCAGCACCGCCTTTGCGTGAACGCCGCTTGACGAGACGGTAGACAAATATGAATCCAGCAACAACACCCTATATATATACATATATATGTGTATATATATATACATATATGTATACACATGTAGTATAGTAGTTTATGTTAAGGATAAGTATATATAAAATATATTGTGTAGTATTATAAATATATATACATATATGTATACACTTGTAGTGTAGTAGTTATGTTAAGGATAAGTATATATATAATATATTATATTAGATTTTCTTAGTAGCTAAGTAATAACACCACACACACATTCACGACAGCAAAGGAAAGAAAAAGAGAAAAAAAAAAGAAAGATGAGATAAAAAAGAAAAGAAAAGAGGGTGCTTCGACAAATTTCAATGGTAGGAATTGGAGGAAATTTTGAATAAGTCTCTTCTTATTTTGAATGGATAAAAATATATATTTATGTCGTTTATTTCTAATTTGAAAGAAAGTTTTTTTTTTAAAATTAAATTAACTAGTTATCTACTTATGAGACAATAATTAATATACACCTTTAATTTAAAATTAGTTACAAAGATTTAATTTTATTATCTTGTATTAATTGGATGAAAGAGCTAATTTAATTGAGGAATTATTTACGTGGGTTATAACACATCAATTAAATAATATTAGAATAAATTCGAGATGAGAAATCAAAGTATTTAAAAGATTCTGATTGAGTTGAAGTGTATATATATATATATATATATATATTTAAAGTTTGACTGTTACTTAATTAAATTTAAATTAGGATCCCTTATGAGATTTGATATAGTAAATCTATTGATTAAGAATGAAAATTAATACGTTATACTTTTACAGGCAGTCTTATATCTAAGGTTAGGGAGGAAAATCTTGTTAACATTTAGTAGGACATCAAATGTGAAAGGTAAGTGAAAACCATTTGCAACTATAATGCATGAACATAGTATTTTGTGCATTATCTATATTAAAGGTGATCCTTGTATCTGGATATGTATATTGTGATATTATACACACCTTATAGTGCATATGTTGCATGGATGATGGGACATAGGATCCGTTGTGTCATTGGACATGTCATTCATCAGCATATGCATGTTCATGCATAACACGTGCTCACAATTGAGGTTTTTGCACGCATGACATTATTTTCAGAAAGAAAATATTTTGGTTGGCCACTACTAGTGTACCGAGACCTGTGTGACTTATTTATATGATATTTTGGGGTGTTGTGAGTATTATTTATCGGAGGATCATAGGGGTTGACAGAGGGTGTACCTCTTGTGGTCACGAGAGGGTGGACCACTTGACTGCTGGTGGGAAGACTTCTGGAGGGTCACAGGGGAAGATAGTGGGTGGACCTCTGGTGATCCCAGGAGATAGCCCCCGGACTGTGTCGATCTGTTTATGGCCATATGATTATTGATATTGTTGAGAGCTCTATCCGATACATTGTAGGTGGGCCAAAGGCCTTTGAATGAACTATTTTTATGCATAAGTTTGTATTCTTGTCATGATCTCATAGAAATGCATTGCATTTATGTTGGATTATCCCTTCAGTATGCATGATTTTCATTTACTGAGCATTAGCTCATGTAGTTCATGCATTGTAGGTGAGTTTGATGATACTTGAAGCCATGGACTTACTGAGTGAGCAGCTGGAGTTCCTACAGGTTCTAAGGATCAGTGTACATGGATGACGACCTGTTGGATTGATTGTTAACTTATTTGATTTTGGAGTCTATTGTATTATGTTTTGAGATTTGTACTGTGTTACTTTTAAAACTTTTCTGTACATGAGTATGTAAATGTTATGATTGTTATGGGTCATCTGCAGGTATATATATATATATATATATATATATATATATTAGTTTGTGAGTGAGAAAAATAGTTTATTATTTATTAATATGTTACAGGGAGAGTGAGAAAGTAGTTTATTATTTATTAATATGTTTCATGAAGAAAAAAAAATATTTAATGCATACACACAGGTTCTATCATGTCAAATTATACTATATATATGGTTGTGTAGCAATTGGGGTGTTACAAAAGGTGACCACTCCAACATTCTCTACTCTCGACCAATCCTCCCTATGTGATGCTTGATCGAGAGTGGGGGCTTATGATGAGCCTTGAGCCCAAAATAGGCCCCAGAAGCCAAGACCCAAGATAGGTCCAAGAAACTAAGTTCAAGAGGTTCGTCTAAATTATGGGCTGAAATAAAGATTTGATCCAATAAAATGATTTTGGACCTAAAAGATCCATTTGGTGCACACTTTGCTCCAAATAGAATTACACCCTCTAACTTTACAACTATAAATATACCCCCTCATTTCATAATTGAAAGGTACGCAATCGATTAAATCTTAAGTACTCTCTAGTTTCTTATTTAATTCACATACTCAGCTTGATGACTTGAGCGTTAGAGGGTTTTCGACGGACTATCCCGACACTACTAACACTTATTCGTGACGCAGGTAGTGACTCATTAGCAGTCCTGCAGCTATACAACACTCTAGCTCCACAGCTCTGCAATCCATAAGTTATACAGCTCATCGGCCCTACAAGTAAAATGTAAATCCAAGTTATAGAGAAAAAAATATTTTGATATTTTTAAAGACATGAAAACATTAAATAATAAACCAAACATCACCACGCTTACGAAATTTTCGGATAATTCACGAACATAAGGTCCCTTCTACTTCTTGTGGTTAAGATTTTGACTATCAAGCACAAAATTTTAGCATGCTATTTCATAATATGTAACAACAAAAATAGTTAGGAGGGAGCCTTTTTTTTTTCTTTTTTTTTTTGTGTGTTAGTATTTTGTTCTTTCCATTTTACCCTTTATAAATAATTTAGTAATAGCCGTGAATTGTATTTAACTTGAAAAAGAGAGGAGTTCCTATGCAACCTCTAATTAAACCTTATAAGCAGCTCTCTCTCCTGTGCGGCGCCATATTATCAGTCGCCGTCCCCGAGTGAGCATTCTTTCATCCTTATAACTGCCTGTAATAATAGATTGGTATGTAATTTACATGTGATTCTATGTTGATGTATAACAGGTGTGCGCTGGGAGAATTGAAATAAGGGGTTTTAGTGGGATTTAACAAATTTTCGCCTTCCTGATCTTAAGAATCCTTAGCACTTCAATTTTTGGTCACGAATAAAGATACCTATTTCGTATTTTTACGCAAGGAGCAACATTTCATTGACAAATATTGATCTTCATGTCGTTTTTAGACAATTTTCCTCTGTTGTGAACTATATAGTCTTAATGTTCATTTCAGTTGTTCAAAATGGTTTCAGAGTTCCTGACTCTTATGATTTGTATTGATTTTATATTTTCAATTTTTCTTATTTTCTACAGAAAGTTTATAGCTTTTGAAGTGATGCTTTTGACAAGGGTATTTCATATTTGGGAGGACACTCTTTGCTGCAGCCAAATCAGAGGCTTCAACAGCTGCAGCTGCTGCTTCCTCTACTGGTCGGCATAATCCACTCGAGGAGTTTTTCGAGGCAGATAAAAACCGAGATGATGAGATGCCTGCTATCTATGGTAAATGTTACTTTTTCTCTACATTCACCGATAATATTAATTTTGCTTTTCTTGGTTCTTTTAAGGTTGCTATCTGTCTGTCTACTAGGATTTTTTTTTTCTCTGTCATTATTCTTTCAGAGCGCTTGTGTTCTTTTAAATGGATAAAATGGTGATTATGTTAAGCTGTTGGGTTAAAAAGACGAGTTCAATATTACTCTCGCAAATTTCTTAGTGAGTTTAAGGTTAAGGCATACGTGTGTTGATTCTACTTACATGAGATGATTGTGTTCAGTAATATCAGCTGTGGCTGTAAATAAGATGTGCCAGAGTTTTCTGAGCTCTAGTTCCTTTAGATGATGTAAAATCTTTAAATCCAGGCCCGCAGCTAATTATTAGAAAGTTGTTTATAGGTTTTCTAATGTTTAGCTGCTCCGTTTTCATAAAATTTCATATGAATAATGTTCTTCTGTGTGTATGTGATGGATCTTCTTCAGAATAATGCTTGTTTACTGGGTTTATTTCATGATTCACCTTTTCAATAAGCATATTGTGGATAGGATAAAATTGATTTTAATTTTTATTCAGGTAGGAGTTGGAAGGCTTCTGAACTGCATCTCAAGTCTTGGGATGACCTTCACAAGCTCTGGTATTTTCTCCTTAAGGAAAATAACATGTTGATGACTCAGTGCCGGATGCTGCATGCTCAAAACGTACGCATCCCCAATCCAGAGCGTCTTCCAAAGGTGTAGCTTTATTACTCTGTTAAGTTTGTCTGAATATTTTAATGTTGTTAAGTCCCAAGTCATCCATTGCTTGTTTTTCATAATCTCTGATCAACGAAAAATTCCATCCACAACTGTGCCTGATCAAAAGCTGACTGTGCGCATGCATAATTCTTGTATGTTCTTGGTCCATGTAGAATGTGTGCTTAACTAGTACCATATCATTAGAATGCTCCCCTAATTTAACAGACTAGCTGAAGATTTCGTCCTCTACCCCCCCCCCCCCCACTAGAGAAAACACAGGCAGTTGAAAAGAAAATTGAAAAAATAGATGAATAAATCTTCAGTCTCAGTCTGACTTATGCATTTTAGTGTGTCAATGTTGATATTGACTTGGAAACTTCACTCATTTTGTTTATGAATTCCTTAAGATCTGATTTTGATGCCTGTTATTTGATATCACTATTCATGTTGACAGACTCAGAGAACAATTTAAGCATTGCTATTTCTTGGCGAGATGTAAGGGAACTGGATGTTTCAGTTCCTTGCAACAGTATAAACACCTTTTTGATCAGGGACTCAAAATCTTCTGGCCAGTCTGCAGTTATGACAGCAGGCACTGTTTGTAATTGAGTGTCTGCTGCTGCCTGCAGATACATATGCAAACACTGGATCGGTTATATTTGTCATTGGATTTGGAGAACGGAAGGAAAGGAAAGGAAAGGAGGTTGTGCAATGATATGTTCGTATTAGGAGAAAAAAGAACGAAAATCATGAGATATCACGGATATCTAATCTTACTAATTAACTGTAAAATTTGAGGGGAAGGGAGGGAATAGAATCACATGTATTTGAATGCAGATTTTCATTTAATGCTACCATAATCTTGTCCATTGGCTTAATAATATAAAATGAATGTAATACATGATGCAATGTTGAGTTAAAACTAATGCATGCTAGGCTAAGTGTAATTAAATGTGAATTGTTTCTTTCTGACCTCTAGTAATGCGAATTCAATACAGGGATGGACATTAGGCCTTTTCTCCTTTCCCTTCTTATCTGTCATTCTTATCTGTAAGCATTATTACTGTTTTAATACCTAAGATCTTAACACCTGAAGATTTTAGAAATTCATCCATTGTTCCATGCCTCACAAGTTGAAAATTAGTTTACAGTGTGTGTGAAAGAATTCCCACTAAATGTGTAGGCATAATCCAAATTGTTAGATATGATACCTTGATTGCTATGCAAGAGCTTTCTGATCTGAATGATTTATTCAAGCTTCCTTGTTCACAGAAACTGTTAAGATAATCTTTCCTGCTGTGCTTGTAAGTCAAGGATTTATAAAGTGTGGCAGAAATGTCATGTTGGATTGATATATTTATCTGCCTCTGTATTACTGGAATAAAGTGTAACTAGAGAAGTCTGCTTTCAGTGGACGGAAAAGTCACTGCTTTTGTGAGAAATATATGGCCCTTTTTTGGTAAAGATAGTTCCAGGTTCAATCATATGAATTGGGTGCTTCAAATGACCTTGAAGCTCTTGGATATTTTGCTGCTTTTCAGTGTCCGCATGCATCATTTTATTAGAATTCCAGTTGTGTGAAATAGCATGTTGTGACCTATCATGTTAAATCTACATTAGATAGCATTTCCCCAGTTTCTTCATATAATGGTTCTGAAACATCGTAAAATTTATGTTAACAAGATCTCTCCATCTTTTGCTTTCATCACTCTGATGTTGAACTATATGGATTGCGCTCTTGGCCGTGAATTATCTTCTCACACTCTTTCTCCCCCTGCTCAGTCACCCTTCTCTTTCTTTTACTCAGACTTGATTATGATTGAACAGGTGCGAAAGTCAATGTGTCGAATCAAACATGTGCTCAATGAGAGAGCTATTGAAGAACCAGATCCCAGGAGGCCCGCAGAGATAAAAAGGATGATCAATGCCTTATAATTTCAAACTTCCAACTTCACTATCAGCTCTGACGGGTGCTGGATGGCTGCTGCAGCAATGCTTCTTTCCATATTTCCTCGTTTTTCTTAAGCTGCCCTTTTGATCTCTACCGTCCAGTTTGCGTTGCAAAGAGTGTTAAGTTATTGTAGTCTATGCTTTCAGGAATGGGCATCTTCAGCTTTTTTTGTGAAAATCGTGGATGGCAAATATGGAGACATGAGATCAGGCCATTTTATGAGAATACATCAAAGCAGCGAAGCACAGACGTTTCTTGTCAGCAATTTAACATATGAAAGTTGAACAATTTATTAATTCCTATTCAAACTCGGAAATACAGTGTACAACTACACGTTAACCTTCCATGGCTTTTCTTTAACGTGGTGGCTTTTTACCACTACCCATTCTGTGAGCCTTTTAGACATCCATTCAACTATGATCACTATGACATGTTACTTGATAAGTAGGAATTGTCTCAACATTACAGTTCAATATTAAGTTCAACTTTATGTTAACATCATGATACAGTTTAAAATAAGTTTTACAACAGGTCAGGATTGAATTTTAGCATTTTGGATTGGATTGGCTTCTGTGAAATCTGAATCCTACCGGATGGTACCTATTTCTCAGAATTCTACCAGATGGATGGTTACCTCTATTTTTTAATTAATAAATCTGTTGCTTATTTCATACATCATAAATATAAATAAGTAATCATTATTTAGCAATAAATAATAATCTTGTATCAAATACCAATCCCTATGAAAATAGACAGTATATGTAATACCCCTTAATCTAACTGCAGAGTTTTAACAAGCTAATACAATTAAGTCAAGAAATGTTAACTTTTTATCAATATTAGAGTTATGGTTTTAATAAAAGTTTTCATTTTTCGCTATAAGAGAAAGAATTTGAATTATTTTAAACACACCATATACATAAACATAAATTAAAACTGAGTACATCTGTTTACAAACCATAATAGAGCGGCTTATTTAAAAACAAAACAGAGTTTTCAAAATAAACTACAAAACAGTTCGAAGCATGACATATAAACAAATCTCTGTCCGGCCGCTCTAGAGACTCAGTCAACCTCTAAACCTGTACATATCCACCTACATCACATGAATCTAATGAGCTAAAAACTCAGTAAGGTGAAACTGATGTAATAACAAATAACATATATGCATATCTCATAAATCATTAAATGCATTACTCTATTTAATAACTTTTATTCATAAATCATCCTTTAGGGCCCTTGAAGTGTGGTACCTAACTAATAGCAATAGACCGTGGTTTTCGGAACCTGTTCATAATGATTGGCCAATAAGAGAAATAATACGGGGTTTTCATACTTGGTCTTTCAATCTCAGGTATTAGCCGCATTCTATCTTATTCATTGTGGCTTTCCTATACCGATTTTTCAACCTCAAGTATTTGCCACCATTTGTTGGATCCGTCGGTCCCTCCCACGTCCCTTGTCTACCCGACAATCAATCAAGTACCATACTTTCTTTTCAAAAACCTCATTATATTATTAATAGTATCATACTTCATGAACCATAAATGCATCAAACATTACATCATTTGACAAATAATGACAATCACATTAAAACATGAACAACATTATATGATTCTTGTGATACAACAAATGAAAGTTTCAACTTACCTCAAGTTCACTTTGTGTTAAGTGAAAATGTCAATCTTTTTGGAAGATAGAATGTGTTAAAAACCTAACATAATCAAATTATGTACCATTTAATATTCTTTTTATAAATCATTTAGTCTATTCTAATTAAAATCATATACACTTTTCAATCTTTTGTAAATAATTCCATATCAATTACATAATCTTAAAAATAATGCATACTCCATATTTTACTACTAATTCAAGACATTAAACATTAGGGCAACCATTACATAACTAATAATTCAAACATAATTTATTAGGGCAACTCCTAAAATATGCACACAATTCAAATTAACATGACGTAAATTCGGTTCTAACTTAAATTGATTATAACCTTCAATTAAGCAAACTAATTGCTATTGTTTTCAATCATTCATAGGAACTTCCAAATACAATATAAGCATTACAAGATCAATAGAAATAAGTAAATTAAGCATATTTCACAAAATTATCAATTTTTCTAAAAACTAGCTTAACTAGTTTGGTTTTGGCTTCAAGTGTAACCTACTTAAATTTTCAATCATACAAAAATATACTAAAATATTAACCATCCAAGATACTACAAATTCATCATAAGAAATATTGAAAAAGAATATACCTTGATTAAGTTGGAATTAAGCTTGAAAATCAACGGTTTTCAAGTTTAAAAGGATGGAAACTTGTTCTAGTTTGTGTTCTATGGATTCCTATAGATTGAATTCAATTTTTGTGAGTATGAGAGTGTAGAAATTTGGGAGAAACTTAGGAGAATAAGAGCTGGTCGTTTTTGAGGTGCTTCCACAAGAAATATGGATGAAAATAATTTCTTTGACCTTTCAAAGAAAGGTAAGTAGAGGGTGATGATTGATTGCATCATGCTTGGTGTCTTCTCATGCCAAAAGCCACGTTCATGGGCAAAGAAGATGACAAAAATTGATGCTTTTATGTTATAATCAAGTGCAATGTGGTTTAAAATGATTTCATGCAACTTAGTCAACCAACTAATCAAATTACACCATTTTACATACTTTTAGTTCTTAGCCAAATGTAACATATTTAAAGCAAATATTTAGGCAAATAATCACTTTAGAATGTAACAAGTATGGAGCAATAAAAATAATTCATTTCATGGCCAATCAACACATCAATCTTCCTTAACTGAAATACCGAATTTTTCACTGCAAAAAGGCACTTAAAGAATATATTAAATCAAGAAATAAAAGTTTGATATCATATTTCATGTACTAATGCACGTTAAAGCATAACTAGAGCATATAATAACAATTATTCAAGTTCGTGCAATCATGCTATTTGTATGCCATAATTCAATAATACACATTGATTAGATGCATATTCATACAAGATGCTTATTATTGACTATGTAGGAGATAATTGTGCATTACAGTCTATGAGTGGGGTTCGAATTTCATACTCAATTTTGCCGGTTGAGGGCTCATCTGCGGCAAATGAGCAACTTTTTGAACCCTTTTGAAATTCGAAAAGTTGGACCTCAAGAAATTAAATGGTGCAAGAGGTTGAGATGGTGCTACATCCTATGGATAATACATTGGATATATAGATGATACGATGCTACACTTAATGGACAATACATTGAGTGTATGTATGATTGATATATGTCTCATATCTTATAAAATATAACACTTGTTTATCATCCATGCACCCAGTGTACAATATATCGAGTGCAACATATATCTGACTCATGACAGCCTAAAATAAGTTGCAATAAGAGAAAAACAATTATAAGAGGCGGTTTGGCAAAATTACATGTAGTATTTCAAGATTACATCCTTTTGAAAAGCTTAGTAGACATAATTAATCACATTAATATGTTTGCTATGAGTTCATGTACATTACTTTTTTTCAGTATCCACTTATAGATATTTAGTTATTAAGTTAAATAATATAGGAACTCAAGGAGCATATTTTGAAATATACAAGATATTATAGAAAGAAATTAATGCTTGAATAATACCGTAGCACTTATATAGTGTAAAATTGAAACTGTATTTTACATAAAGCAAGACCAGAGTTCCTTTGGACCACAACTAGAGAAAAACAACTTTTTGAAAAAAATTCTAGCACATCTTTTTAATGTTGCCTAAGTAGAACAAGAGAAATAAATTAAAATTCGAACTTAGCTTATTAATTGCTACTCTTGGTTCAACATACATGCTGATTTTTTTTAAAAAAATCTTCACAAAGATACTTGATTTATATATATTTGAAATAAAAGAAGAGTACTGACAAAAATTCTCTTTTTGGAATATCAAGAAACCTTTTGGAAATGCTTTGAATCTTAAAACGATGAGAATAATAATAGAATACTATCAATTGATTGCTCGATTTGTAATAATAGTTCTATTTAAATAGTTTAGTGACTTACTTGAATCATATTTAATTGAATAAGACCTAAATAAAGTTTGAATATATTGGTATTTCCTATACATGTTATTGTTATTAATCTTAATGAGCTAAATATACATAATATTTAGGGGGAATTTTAGACTATTTTTTTAACAAAGGAATTATTTCTATTTTTGCATTTTCCCCCAAGTAAAAGGATCTAGTTTAAGATGCTTTTCAAATGAACAACAAATCGTAGGAAGAATGCCCAACTCAGTAAAAGCTTGTGAATATTTATCTAAAAGTCTTAATCATGCTTGTAATTATATGCCTGGAATTTAGTGGCCAACCTCCCAATAAATGATTTGAAGCGGCTGATGATGTGCTTAAGGTTGAAGTAAAAATTCCATGGCAATTTGAGTGGATACGTAAGGTGCATGTACATGGTGATGAGCTCTAGATTTGCTTAAGGATGAAGTATCTATCACTCTATTACAATGGCTGAAATGCTTGAGAAATGATGAGAAGCAGCTGCAGAAAAATAAAATTTGTGTATGATGATACCTAAAATTCCAGTAGCAATCAAGAACTCCTGATCAAGAACTCCTGATTAAGTGATCAAACCCTGAATCACTCGAACAACGTGATAAATTGATCTGCAAGGTGTTGGGAGTACTCAATATAAACATTCCGATCCACAAATCAGTAAAGATAATGAGAACCTCAATCACTTTATCAATTTCTGAATATTAAGTATGCGTAGAAAACAAACCATACCTTAAATCTCCTTATATAGTAGTTTGTTACAATAGTAGAATTAGGAAAGGATTCTATTACCTTATAGGTATAGTTGTCAATTGGGCCGGCTAAAATCGGGCTAGACTAGGCCAGACCCGGTACGCCTGGAACCGACCCAGGACCGGCCCATGAACAGTACGGGTTAATTGGGCCAGTTTTGGACATATAATCTAGGCCTATATTAGGCCTAAATCTTAAAATTTAGCTCAGGCCCGCGAACCGACCCGTTTGGACCCAAGACCGCTTCAAAACCGACCCAACACAGGACCGGCCCAAGCCCGATTCTTAGTAGCTGGGCTTTTTTATATATAATACATATATATGTAAAAATAATATAAAAGAAGCCCAATTTTTTTTTGTTGTCATATGGGCTAAGGATTTTTTTTAATAAAGTTAAAAATCAATCTTTTAAAAAAAATACTAAATGAGTAGACTTAAAATTTTCCTTGATTAGTAAAATATAAAGTTAGAAAGTAAATATATTACTAAAAAAAATTAATACTACTTAGTATACTAAATTAAAAAAATCATCAAAATAAAATATAAATTTAGAAATTAAGTATATTACTAAAAAAATATAATACTACTTAGTATACTAAATTAAAAAAATGTATCAAAATAAAATATTAAGTTAGAAAGGAAGTATATTACTAAAAAAGTAAAATAGTACTTAGTATACTAAACTAAAAAAAATCATCAAAATAAAATATAAAGTTAGAAAATAAATATATTACTAAAAAAATATAATACTACTTAGTAAGATAGGTTGCAACCAAATAAAAATAAGTGAGACACATAAGATTAGAGATGCAAGATAAGGGAAAAAATCAGATTTTACAATTACTTGCCACCTCATGCTTTCTTATTAAGTTTAAGCTAACATCTCAAGTTAACACCTCAAACCCTTCACCCTTAAGCCATGACCAGACTCTCATTTCAGCCATTTTTATCTTTTCAACACACCTTAAGGTCCCTAAGTGTTCCAAATTGATTCCAAGTTGAAATAAAAGCAAGAAAAGCAAAAGAGAAATGATTACCATCAAGTTTAACGTCAGAATCTGCATAGGTAACACTTATCTACGATTTTGCCTTTGGTTTTCAGATTATTCTAAATGGTTTTATTATTTATTAAGATTTCAATATCTCTTATAAAAGTGTTAGGAAGTTTTTAGTTAGACTTTGGTGCACAAAGAAAGGGTTTTTGATGATAAACACTTAATAGGAAATACTTGTGGCAGAAACTGTCACCTTACTGTTTTCTTGTGTTTTAGACTTCAAAAGTGTATGGTATGTTGAATAAAACCTATAATTATTACTATTTACATGTCCATATATGAATTAAGAGTATTGGAATGAATTTTGATCGGTTAGAAATTGAAATAGAGAATGATATTGGAGAAACACTCAAACTGCCAAAATAGCAAAATCTATTTTGGTCGGCTGTGAAAGAGACTGAATTAGGAGAGCTAAATCTATTATTTTTGGCAATAATATAACCTGGTTATCTATGTGTATAATTTATATAAGTGTGATAAAAATTTGGGAGAGATTGGATATACGTAAAGGTGCCTAAACCAGTAGTATGATGAAGTGCGCAAAACTGTCACCGTAGGAAAAATCTATTTCAGTATGTTGTGAAGGGAGCTGAACTTGGGAAGCTATATACGTGGGTTTTAGCCATTACATGACATGGTTAGATTATTTTTGATGTTAGCTAGGTGTGATAAAGAAATGGGGAGTGAATGAATATGTCTAATGGTGTCAAAATGTCTATAAAACCTAATGTGGCAGCAAGGAAATTGGAAGGTGAAAATCTGTCCCATTTGATAACTTAGCATGTTTCAACCTAAACATGTTGCTATTGAGTTCTAACAATTAGGAACATGCTATTAGAGTTATAATACTTCAAATGAGAAATTAAGGTATTTGAGGGACTATATTGGATTCTAGATTATGAAAAGTTGATTATTATCTAGATAGCTTGGTGTTTAAGGTCTTAGTATGAGATTTTGTGCTTTCAACTTGCCAAATTGGGAATGGTGCTTGATGTTGAGTAATATTACATGCTATTTTACATCTAAGGTTGGAGAGGAATACTAAACAAATCTAGATTAAGCCACCAACCAAATGAAAGGTAAGTAAAGATTTATTTGCAACTACAATGCATAAACATAGTAGATGTATGATTTATATGTAATATCATAGATCATATGTGCATAGTAGAGGGCTGTCCATTGAGTATACATACATGGGCATTGGCACGTGCATGCATCATATACGAGCATTGTGATAAATCTTGTATTGCACGACATAATTATGAGAAAGGAAAATATTTTACTGACCACTACTAGTGCACTGAAGCATGCATGGATTTGCAGGTTCGCGTGCATAGATTTGCACGCGTATGAGTATGCATGGATTTGCATGCTTATGTAATTATTGGCCATTGGATTATAGCGGTGTACAGAGCTCTTTTCCAGTGCATGAGATAGTAGCATTGGCCAGGGGCCCAAGAAAGAAATAATTTTGAGAGAAATGTTTTGATGCATGGAATTGCATTGTGAGCATAGCATTTTGAAATGCATGACTTGATATTGTGGATTATTCTTTGACTTAATTATGGGTAGTATTCATGATATAATCATGAATACTAAGAAAATATTACATAAATATTTTGATGCGAAAAATATGGGCTTAGCAGATGTCATATTGGGAATTAAGATTAATAAAACATTCGAGGGACTTGTTCTATCGCAGTCTCATTATGTTGAGACAGTGCTTAGAAAGTTTAGTGCATATGATATTTCCCTAGTAAAAACACCAGTAGATTTAAGTTTCATTTAGCTAAGAACTATGGTGAGCTCGTATCACAGTTAGAATATTCTCGAATAATTGACAGTTTAATGTACATCATGAACTGCATATGTCTGGATGTTGCTTATTCAGTCAACAAGTCGAGTAGGTTTATAAGTAATCTAGGCAATGATCATTGGAAGACATTGATTAGAGTTCTTAAATACTTAAGATTCACCTTAAATTATGAATTATATTATACTAGATATCCAGCTGTACTAGAAGGGTATAGTGATGCAAATTGGATATCTGACACAAAAGACTCCAAATCTATTAGTAGTTATGTTTTTACCATTTGTGGTGGAGCTGTGTCATGGAAATCCTCTAAACAAACCTGCATAGCTCGATCCACGATGGAATTAGATTTTATAATTTTAGATAAAGTTGGAGAAGAAGCGGAATAGCTTCGTAATTTCTTAGAGGATATTACTTGTTGACTTAAGCCAGTGCCTGCAATTATGATACATTGTGATAGCCAGTTAGCTATTGGAAGGGGCACAAAATAGTATGTGCAATGGTAAGTCTTAATATATATATCAAAAATATAATACCGTAAGGCAGTTGATCTCAAATGGAATTATTTCCATCGATTATGTATGAAGGAAAACCTAGCGGAAAACATTGCGTCATTGAGCAACTTAGTAAATCCGATAGTATTCTGCTAAGGAATGTTCAAAGCCACAAGCTATCTCGTCCGATGCAATAGTTTCTTGCATGGACCCTCTTCAGTGTCTATATAATCACATGCATTAATTTCATTCGTATGGGGGATTGTTAGAAATTGGTTGGAAAAATTAGATTTTGAAAATTTTTGACCAATAATTAAGTGGGTTCCATTTAATTAAAAATAAAAATAAATTGGTTAAACGTATTATACACTGTGGGTAGATGACTTTAACATATTTAATTTCTAAAAATTAATTTTAGGTGAATGATAAATGAATACATAAAATAAGCCACTTAAAATATATTAATTGTTGAAATATAGAAAGTGGGAAGGTGGGAATTCACCATCCTACGTTGAAAAATGTGTTAAAGTTTGTTCACTTTATTTAGTTCAAGTTGGATATTTGGGTTTAGACCCCAAAGGGGTACCAAAGTATTTGAAAATGGGAGACCTACATACTTGTACGTGTGCACCAAAAGCCCACACGCGCGCGCACATGGATTGATTGAGTGGTAGCGCGTACAAAATCAATTGACTACTAATGGGTGTCTAGCCAGCAAACAGACACCCACTCAATGACAAATGGCGTATGTTGGACAAAGATACCTTTCCAGTCAGCCGATCAGACGTGGCCATTCAGGAAGCGCCAAGTGTCTGTCCGATCACAACATTTTTCAAAGATTGTGTCTCCCGCCCATAAACTTTCGACAATTATAAATAGACTCTCTAGATTCATTTATTTTTATCCCAAAATTTCATATTCTCTTTCTTTCTCCCCAGTATTCAGAAGAGAGTTATGAACATCTCTATAGTTCGATAGACTTGAGATTTGTTGTGCTGCTATCTCAAGTTAGATCGTTGTATCTTAGGAGACGATTACCAATGCAGGGCAAAATTCATCTTAAAGACAAAGAGTTGAACTCTTACATCAACCTTTCCTTATAGTTGTTACTCTGTCCTTTTTTACCTAGTCACTTTGCTATTACATGTACCAATTATTTACCTACATTATTGTCAATAATTAGAATTTTCTATTACAAATTCTAATTCATCTTTTATTGCATTATCGTATTGATTACTGCCACGTGTAAACTTTAATACTGCCACTTGTAAACTTTGCGAATATAATTTTATATGATGCAGCATCATATTGCCGCCACCACATTTACATTTTGCGATTAATGAGAATATTTTTCGGGATGGAGAGTTTAGTGCTGGGTACAAAGTGAAATTGAGGATTGATTGCTTAAGGAAACATAGGCTGATAATATAGAGATGCATTTACGGTGTTGTGGAAGGAGCCAAGGGTTGATTCTGTATGAGATAGAGGATATAGAGAAGAAGATTGAGTTTTTAGTTCATAAGATGAAGCTTGTAGCTTGATATTCAATGCCTGGTTGAAGTTCCGGAATATTTAGGGGTGAATTTTGATAAACAGATCGTTCCTCGGTTCAATGTGATTGAATCTATGCGGTCAAATGATGGACTTGGAGACGAGGTGGGTTTGAGAAATTTAGTTAAGGTCCAGTAGAATGAGATTCTATTATATTGGTTCATCTCTTTCTCGGCAATTGGAACATTTCTATCTGGATTACGTGGACTAAAAGTTAAGGAAAGGAAGGCTTCTGCTCAGGGTTTGGTCAATGTTGAAAGCAGGAAAAAAGTTTCCTTAGGAAGAGTTCATGTTCCAAATTGTAACCATCAGGCATCAACTGTCCTTAGTTTCAGGCTTCACTGTATATATTCGATTTCATTTGTAAATTAATTTCTGCATTCGACTGGATATATTGTCTTCTTAACTCGTAAGGTGAACCTTAGTGAATTCAAGAGGTGGCGAAGATATCGGATTTTCTATGAATTATTGGCGGTTTTCTATTTCCAAAACCCCACCATACAGCTTGTCTTCTTACCTCGTAAGCTGAAGAAGTGTACAGTTTTATTTGGTTGTTACAACTTTCTTCTAGTGTTGTATTATGGCTATAGGATTCAATTATTTTGAAAAATTTCAGGTCCTTGACTGCCTAAAAATGTTCATCTAGGAGGCTTTTCTATGCTATTAATAGATTCACCTTAAATACGGTTAATCAATATATAATTTGATAGCCCACTAGGTATTCTTGATTAATTTTTCTATATTGCAAGGTTAGGATACACGTACACTGCGCGACAAGACACGGGGACACATAAAACTACATGACTAGGAGGACAGGCTGTACATAAAAGAATTTATTATGAATTTCTTTGTGCTGTTTTGTGTTCTAAACATACAGGCTAGGAGGACAGGCTGTAAATAAAAACAGTAGAAACATGAATCTGTTATACAAGACGATTATTCATTTTCTTGGCCTCCACAACATCAAAACCACGGTTGGTTTAGAACCCTAACCTTTGATTCAAATATCAATTACTAAACGATCAGTCTTCATGAAATTTTTCAAAGATTATGCCCATATCAAGAAGAGAGACGATCAATGCAAAACTTTTGTTTTTATTTTCGTATCAGTCAATATGGCTTGACATCACCTAGTAACTAGATTTCAGGGTTTGGTCCTTGTAATTGTCTCCTCACCAAGGCAAAGTAAATACCATTCTTGCTGAGTAGATCGTCATGAGTGCCGCTTTCTCAGAAACTACTGTTACCGTGTCTGCAGTTTTGACAGTCGAAAGCCTATGAGCTATGACCATCACTGTCCTGCCCTTCATTAGAGAGTCCATGGCATCCTATACAGTTCAAACATCATAACATGCATCAACAAAAGGTAATGAGAAAAAATGGAAGTGCAACAATGAAAACAAAAATTAAGCTTTGAAAAACCACACCTGAACTGGGTATTCGCTTTCAATATCCAGGGCGCTGGTTGCCTCATCTAAAAGTAGGATTCTGGGACTCATCAGCGAGTGATACTATTTACAATAAAAATTATCATTAGAATTTGTGATAAGAATTTTATTATCATTGTACATGTGTGACTAATAATTATTAGTGACAATTTAAATACAATTTTGTTACCATTAAACTTGTAAAAGTTATTATTGTGACAAAACAAGAGTTTTTATTCCTTAAAATATATATATAATGCATTTTACTTAATATTTTATCATTAATAATATTTTTTTCTTGTAATGCGTGTGGTGCATTATTGGCATTTGGAACTATCACTTGTCAAATTGTGTTGGTCATATTTCATTGAATATGAAATAGCTGTGGCACTATTATTACCTAATACCTACCCCATTCCATCGATGATTCTAGAGATTAATTTTTTTCAGTGTTTGACAATTTATGTTCTTTTTTTTTATAAATGTCCCGACTAATAAAAGAGAAAATTGTTCTTCAAGACCCCACCCTCTTATCCCATGGTGAGTCACAGGTGGTACTCGAAAAGCATGGACAAGCCACAAGATGAGAAAATTGCATGTGCCGTTCCGGCCGAGGACCCAGTATTCTATACTAATATGTGTCATGGCACAACAGCACAGCCAATTAGGTATCCTACTAGAGATAGAAGTGAAAACTATCTCGACTATCACTTACGAGAATAGAACCAAAATGGATCAAGTATAGGACAGGACACGGGACCTAACACCCCTACTATTCCGACCAAAGGAAAAAATAGAGTAAGGATGCCTTCCATGTTTTCTCCTTATATTCTAGTTATTATGTAGTCCAACAGACATTCATTCAAGTGCCACTATAATAAAATTTTAAGTTAGGTTGTAGCTGCTAACAGCACATTTGTATATGTATAAGCCTGCCTTTGTAAAACTAATAAACCTGCCTTAAAGTTCAAGTATTGGGTCAGAAATAATAATTTGGCTTGATTGTTTCTTTATATGTAGAATCCCTCCGTAGACATTCTTGAGAAAATAATTCCATAAGTATTTTTCCTCAAGTTTACTTTACAATTATTCCTCGTACAATTGAGCCTTCATCTGTAAATCAGCCATACTCCCCATCTTTTGACATTTCTCTTTTCTAAGCTAGTCTGCCATGAAAATCTTTAATGGGATTTCCAATGCATTTTCCTCATCATTAGTTACTACTGGCTTGAATTTGTTCTCGTGTTCTTATCACAATCTCCTAGTATCACATTCTCTAATAATTCAAGTATCTAGCATTATTGTGTGACTTCATAAACTAATTACTCAATATGTCAAGTTTAAGGTCTGATTATCCTTCTTGATGGTAAACATACAGTTGTATCCGTTAATAGCTCAACCTTCTTCCTAAGTCTTCTTTCAAAACATTATTTTAAATTTTTTGGCAGGATGTCCCATGTCTTTGTCCCCATGTTAACTACCTTATCAAGTTCCTTGACATTGCTCTTGGTACATATTCTAACAACTCAATGAGTATTTAGTCTTGTAAATGATCTGTCTTGCATATTTTTCCTAGATAACTCTTCCATGTTAAAATGTTTCCCCACCTCATGCATTACTCAAGTATCTCTTGTTCATAAAACTTCCTATCATTTGATTTCATTTAAATCTGTTCAATGCTCTTTTTTTTTTTATACTGTAATCCCTCTTGCTACTTTGAGTCACAATCAACAACAACCAGGTTTGGAACTATCCTACTTCTCTAACTTCTTTAGATCCTCAAGAAATGTAATTACTAATGTCGCATCTGTTTTTCTTTTCAATAATAACAGATAAACCTATTTCCTTTCTTTATTCCATGGACTCAAACTTAAGTTAGAATATGAAGGAGCACCAAACTATCAAATCACCGACAAATTCAAGGAAAACACGCAAGAATATACTCACTGTGGAAGCACGTGGCCAATAGAGCAGCACACAACTTTGTAGCATATTGTTGATGGTATTGAGAGACCATTAAAGATGAATTGTGATAATAAAATAGTTGAGTTGTATAGTAAGAACAATTGAAGCTTGTCAAAATTGAAGCATAAAATTGAAGCATATTTACATAAAGCTTCTTGTTTTTAAGGAGAATGTTCACAATCTTTAAATATTTATTGAACATATCAGTACACTAAAAGTGTACCACATGGATCTTTTGCTATTCGAGGTAATCAGCAAAATCGAACTCGAAATACCTAATGATTTCTAAATGATCAAATTTTTTATATGTGAACATGAAATCTTTTATTCTTTATAGATACCGCATAACCTGTTTTGCTACCTTTCAATGATCCATTCCTAGGTAACTTAGATATTTGTCAATAGATTCGGACTACATACGCAACATTAGACACATATAAACTTGAGCATAATGAGACTCCCTATGACCGATGTATAAGGTATGTTTTCCATCTCTTTTTGTGTATATCCAAGTGCATAAGCTTTCATGTCAAATCTACTAAGTACTTTATCGTCATATGCCTTATGTGACAAACTAAATATACCAAGAGAGCAATTTTGATATATTTGTGTACCCAACACAAAAGATGCATTAATAAGATATTTTATTTTTAAATTATTTGAAAAAAATCTTTTAATCTCATGCAACATGCCTATGTCGCTATTTTCTAGTAGAAACCTTTTGATAAATATATTGATCAACAATTATTTTTTTAAACCAGAAAAGGTAATCACTTGATTAAACTTCCAACACTATTGACAAGATGCTTGCTTTAGTCCATAGATGGACATCTTTAACTTTGATTTCAAAAGTTCTCTGGTTGTACCATGTATAAGGTTTCTTCCATGTTACCATTGAGAAACATTCTTTATGTCCTTCTGCAACTCTTTGTCATAATGAGCTACATCTAATGTAACTTCAAATCATAATGAGCTATAAGTATCATAATGATTTTAAAAGAATCTTTTGATGAAATTGAATAGAAATTAATTAGACAATACACAATACAACTCGACTATTTTATTATCACAATTAATCTTTAATGGTCTCTCAATACCATCAACAATATGCTACCGAGTCATAAAATTCCACGGCCATATCAATACTTCATAACAGGCTATAAATTCTATAATATATTAAGGTGTGAGTGATTCCTTGACACAACTCCTCCAACCAATATGACACAACTAGTGGATCTTTTGCTATTCGAGGTAATAAGCAAAATCGAACTCGAAATACCTAATGATTTCTAAATGAAACCAATATGACACAGCTAGTGGATCTTTTGCTATTCGAGGTAATCAGCAAAATCGAACTCGAAATACCTAATAATTTCTAAATGATCAAATCTTTTATATGTGAGCATGAAATCTTTTATTCTTTATAGATAACGCATAATTGATAGATACCGCATAACCTGTTTTGCTACCTTTCAATGATCCATTCCTAGGTAACTTAGATATTTGTCAATAGATTCGGACTACATACGCAACATTAGACACATATAAACTTGAGCATAATGAGACTCCCTATGGTCGATGTATAAGGTATGTTTTTCATCTCTTTTTGTGTATATCCAAGTGCATAAGCTTTCATGTCAAATCTACTAAGTACTTTATCGTCTTATGTCTTTTGTGATAAACTAAATATACCAAGAGAGCAATTTCGATATATTTGTGTACCAACACAAAAGATGCATTAATAAAAAAATTTACTTTTAAATTATTTGAAAAAAATCTTTTAATCTCATGCAACAACATGCCTATATCGTATTTTCTAGTAGAATATCATCTAAATGTAATACTATGAGTCTAAACTTACTTCCACTAACCTTTTGATAAATATATTGATCAATAGTTTTTTTTATATATATAAAACCAGAAAAGGTAATTGATGAGTGGAAATTATACCTATTAATTGAGCACCATTTGCTTAATTTTTTAATTAGTTTTCGAGATTTTTATGATTTTTATTATTGTGTTTTAGTGTTTATTTTGCAGAGTTGAAGATAAAGGAAGAATATCATTGGATGCATAAAAATCTACATTTTTCTCAAATAAAAAAATAATAAAAATAATAATAAAATATTTCGTTCGGTGAATAGTAGCTACAACGCCTAGGTGCTGGAAAAGCAGCACCTAGGCACTGCAGCTACTGAAAAATGGACTTTGTCCAGTGAAGGCGTGCAACTCTAGAAAATGGACTTTGTCCAGTGAAGGCAGCGCCTAAGCGCTACCAGACGAATCTAAAGGGGTAAAATGGACATTTTGCCATCTTTAGGGCATCCTAATCAAATTTTTAAGATCCCAAGAGCCTCCAAATAAGGGGAGAGGAGGATTTGAGACAAGAGAGGGAGAGAGGGAAAGAAGAGAAAAGAAGAACAAGACAAGAAGAAAGAATTTTGGGGAAGAGGGACGAATTTTTCCAAGCTTGAAGAAAGATATCTACAAGGAAAGAAAAGCTCATCCTCTTTGAAGTTTGATTTTATTTCATCTCTTCATTTGAATATGTGTATGAATATTGTTAAGATATTTCTCATTTTCACCATGAACTAATTTTTTTTTCTAGGGTTGTGATGTAATCTAATTAGGATGTGTTGAATATTTTTATCAATTCAATTCTCAATTTATCTATCAAGTTGAGTTTTCTACATTGTTCTTAATGCTTTCAATTATTTGGCCACTAATTGAATGATTTGCTAATCATATTAACCCGAGAGGTGATATATGTGTCTAGTTCTAGGTGTAGATAACCATAAATTGCATGTGAGATAGGAATATACTTTCATGGTTTGTGTAGTCTTGTTGGAAATCCATATAACTAAATGAATTATTGATTGTTGTAATTCACATAGGAATATAGTGAGTTAGCAATTGATGGTATTTTCATTAGACCTTGGGAGAGGCTAAGGGATAATTTAGGGATTCTCGACTATCACTTGAGAAATAAGTTGAAATTGATGAGATAGATTATTCAACTCAAACTAATTATGATGAAATCATAATAACCCTAGGTCTTTATAATCCTTGATATTTATTTTTATTCAATTTTGCGTCTCATTGTTTTAGAGTAATTTAAATTCATTTGCATCAATTGTCACTCAATTTCGTGTGTTCAAATAAAATTTGAATTGACAAAATTTTGGTATTTAGTAACTCAATAGTTTTCGTTGGAAACGATAATCTACTCATTATTTTATTACTTGTAACGATAACGTACACTTGCATTTACGAAAATTCGCAACAAGTTTTTGGCGCCGTTGTCGGGGACTATTTTGTTTTATTAATATTGATACTAAGTAATTCTAATTTTAATTTTATTTTATTTTGATTTTATTTTGATTATCGTTCTTGACTTTTCCAAGTGTTTTTGTTAGGTGTATGAGAAAATTTGGAAGTGGAGTCTTGATCCTTTTTGTTTCGAAAATTGAAAAAACTTGTAAACGAAACTGAAAAGAAAAGAGAGGAGCCCCCATATTACCTCAAGCCATTATGGAAGATGATAGGGTAGCTGATGATAACAACAATGTGCCACCACAGGCACCAAGGGTCAACAATGGGGCGCTTCGTGATTATGCTTTATCGTTGGTAAATGAACACCTGATCGGAATTAGATGCCCTGCAATTCAAGCCTATAATTTCGAGATTAAGCCAGCTGTCATACAAATGGTTCGAGCTAATCAATTTTGTAGGTTAGCTAACGAGGATCTAAATGCACACATAACTAGCTTCCTTGAAATCTGTGATACATTTAAGCAGAATGGTGTTATCGATAATGCCATTAGACTGAGGTTGTTCCCTTTCTCACTAAAGGACAAGGCAAAGAGTTAGCTGAACTCAATGCCACCGAGTGCAATCACGTCATGGGCTAATTTAGATCAAACATTCATTGCTAAATATTTTCCACCAGCGAAGATGGCAAAGATGAGGAATGACATCACTACATTCACCCAATATGACATGGAATCATTGCATGAGGCGTGAGAAAGGTATAAGGAGTTATTGAGAAGATGTCCTCATCACGGTCTTCCAGAATGGCTGCAAGTTCAGACATTTTACAATGGATCGTGGATGCTACCGTTGGCGGAGTTCTTATGGGCAAAACACATGAGGAGGCCTACGATCTTCTTGAGACCATGGCTGCTAATGCTTATCAATGGCCTTCAGAAAGAATTGCACCAAAGAAAGTATTTGGAGTTCATGATGTTGATGCATTCGCTACTCTTACTGCTCAAGTTGCTGCTGTTTTGTCTCAATAATTTAACTCCATGCATACAAATCCCACTCCCAAATCAGTTGAGATATGCAATTTTTGCAGTGGTCCTCACCATAGTACGGAGTGTCAAGTCGGGAACCCATTTGCTCCATCTCAGCAAGAGCAAGCACAGTTTGTGGGTAATGCTAACCGGCAAAATAATTCATACTCCAACATATATAATCCAAGACTCATTGAGAATACATTTTTAATATGTATATTGTGTCATCTTTGGTGTTATTGTGGGTGAAAGGACTCACTGAGAATACATTTTTAATAACTAAAACCTAAAATTTAAAAATCCAAAAGATATTTTTCTCTTACCCCAAAATATTAAAAGAATCTATAATCATTACTATATATGCATGTAAATATTTGAATTATTATCTATATTTGTATATATGTCTTATACAAATTCTTATTATTATACCAATAAAAAATATGTATATTTATACAAATTCCAGTCATTAATCACTACAGGAAAAAGAGGAAATAGCGATAAACTTTTCACGACGACAACGTACGTTTGTCGCTAAGATATCTATTAAATCAAATAAAATCCGTCGCTAAGTATGGTTAAAATTAGCGACAATTAGACCTAAATCATCGCTAACTTTAAATTTATGTTTATTATATTTTCAGAAATGTTAGCGATGAATCATGTTCGTATTCGTCGCTAAAGTTGTATGTTAGCGGCAATTTCACGGAAGCATCATCGCTAACGTCAAAAAAACAAATAAATTTATATTTTTTTTCCTAATTTAGCAACGACTATAGAGCATTTCATCGCTAACATTAAAAAATAATTTATTTTTCTGAATTTTTCTTGTCTTAACGACGATGTTGTGAAATCATTGTTGGTAAGTATCAACTTTAGCAACGATCCTTTTCATTTCATCGCTAAGTGTCATTTAATTTTTATTTTTAAAAAATATGTTAGCGACGACTTGAGATTCATTTGTCGCTAATATGTATATTAGCAACGATATGCCTACATGTCGTCGCTAAGGTTCATTTAATTTTTATTTTTAACAAATATATTAGCGACGACATGCAAGATATTCGTCACTAAAATGTATGTTAGCGACGATGGGCATTTGATTCTTCGCTAACTTAACGGGTTTTATTTTTTCTCTTTATTTCTTTCTTCCCCAATTGAAACCCTCTTCTCTCTCTTTTTTCTCTTTTTCTCTCTCCCAACGCGCCACCGCCTCTATCAACTTCCACTGCCACCACCACCATTGCTCCCAAAGACACAACTCATTGACCTCTGCTCCGTCGCCTCCGTGCTATTCCACCACCAGCACCACCACCACCGCCATTGACCCGTGCCTCCGTGCTGCTCTTCTGCCTCCATGTTGCTCCTCTGCCTCCGTGCTGGTACATCAGCTTCTTCCGCTGTCAACTACCATCGCTCTGCCGTCAGCTACCTCTGCTCTACCGTATCTGTTCTTCCACAGCCATCTCCACCGCCACCGCCATCGCCACCGTCGCTGAAAGAGTTGTTTTTGAGGTATTGCTTTGGCTTGACTTTATTGCTGCATATTCCATGAACAGCTTCCGATCATCTAAGCAGATTTTCTGTAATACCATGACTTTATTGCTGCGTAAATTTCTATGTTTTCATCTGCTACAAATTAATAGAAGTATTCATCTTTGGAACTGGTTTTGTGGAAACATTTGGCCGTGCCAAGAACTTTTTATCTTATTTTTAGTACTTTTTTTTATAGAAATGAAAGATATAGAGTTAAAAGATTAAAGGGATGTGACTTACAAATTGCAGTAGAGTAGAATCTTAGAGCTTATAACACAAAACAATTATGAAATAGTAATCTTATTGATTTAAAAATCAGGAACACTAATTTAATTTATAAAATAAATTTTAAATAAAAGATCTCAAACTACTCATAAATTAACTCAACTTATCTCACACTTGTAGATGTGAACTGATTTAATTGTATCCCACACTCCCATCAATTAACACGTCTTTAAAATTTATTAATAGTGATAATGTAGTATATGTTTGTGTTTACTAGTGATAAGGAGCATATGCATATGCAATCACAAACATTAGACCCCGTTTGGAATTTAACATCAAAAAAATTTAAAATCTTGAATGATTTTAAAATTTGATGTTAAAGTCTGAATTGTCCAGTTTTGACAGTTTGAGAACGTGTACTTAATTGTGGTTCTATTAGTATGATATTTATCTCGTGTACGTGATTAACTATTTTGGTTTGTATCTCCTTTTGTTCTTCGGGTACACAAATAAGTGCACGTTCTTGAATGGGATAGGGCTCTTACCAAAGAGTGGAAGGAGAAGTGGGAGCAAGGCATGCCATTAATGAACATGAATGCTTTAAAATTAATTATCTAATTACTATCATCAATAGGTTGTATAATTATAGATCGAAATTAGATAATGAATCAGAATCGAGTGGCTCCAGAACACAAATGGTTTAAATAATTTTTTGGACGTAGCAAAGAATTATATGTCAACCTTTGGGTTATCGAAGATTCGTTGTCCTTGTCGAAGGTGTGAAAATTCATATCAATTTAATTTGGATTACGTTCGAGGACACCTTTATAGATATGGGATTTCTAAATTATACAAAGTGTGGACTTTTCATGGAGAAGTTACTACACCAATTGTTGATATGGATCCCATTAATAAAGTTGAACATATTAGTGACGATGAAGAAGATGACACTTTTTTTGACATGTTAAACGACTTAAGGGATGCTGAAGTTATTGGTAGTAGTGGGGTTCAACGGGGGATAACAACGAGAACATGCCTGCAGAGGAGTTGGGGGAAAGTTGTATGTCAATGTTTGAAGAAGCACAACGAGGTTATATTTAGGTTGTACTAATTTTTCTGCATTTAGCTTCTTAGTTAAATTAATGCATGTGAAGGTATTGAATGGTTGGAGTAATAAGTCATTTGATATATTGCTTCAATTATTGGATAAGCATTTTCGAAATCGAATGCAATTCCTAGCTCACATTACAAAGCTAAAAAAATACTAAGAGAGTTAGGGTTGGGATATGAATCTATACATGCTTGTAAAAATGATTTTATTTTATTTTGGAATGACCACGAGGGCAAGGATACATGTCCGGTGTGTAAGGAGCCCCGCTATAAGGTTAATGAGGCCAACAAGAAGAAAATCCTTCAAAAAGTGCTTTGATGTTTCCATTGAAGCCAAGACTCGAGAGGTTGTTTTTGTCGAAACATACGACGAAAGATATGAGATGGTATAAGGAAAAAAAGGGTTGAAACTGATGGGATATTGAGATACCCAATTGATGCTAAATCATGGAAGGAGTTTGACAAATTACATGAAACTTTTTCAGATAATCCTAGAAATGTTCGTTTGGGGTGAGCAATTGATGGTTTTAATTCGTTTGGAAACATATCAAATGCTTACAGTATATGGCCAGTTTTACTTGTGTCGTACAATTTGCCCCCATAAAAAATGAAAAAACCATCATACATGATTATGTCTCTTTTAATTCCTGGGCCCAAGGCACTTGAAAAAGAGATTGATGTATACTTGCATCTCTTAATCAACGAATTGAAGGAGTTATAGGATGAGGGGGTGGAAACATATGATGCATCGACTGAATGAGTCTTTCGATTACATGTTGCTGTGATGTGGACAATTCATGACTTCCCAGCGTATGGGACAGTGTCTGGGTGGAGCACCAAGGGTTATAAAGCATGTCTTGTATGTCTTAAAGATACAATGAGTCAAGGTTTGCGCAGTAAAATTTGTTATACTGGCCACCGTCATTTCTTACATTTGAAGCACTCGTGGCGTAAAAATAAAAGCTTTAATGGAAAGTTTGAAAATGAAGGCCCACCTCGAACATTTAGTGGTTTTGAGATTTTAACGAAGTTAGATGCATTGCCTAAAGTGACATTTAGTAAACATTCTGCATTGACCGAAAAATGAAAACGTTTGGTTGGTGTTACGAATTGGGTAAAGAAGTCAATTTTCTTTGAGTTAGAATACTGGTCAGATTTAAAGTCGAGACATAATTTGGATGTCATGCACATTGAGAAAAATATTTGTGATGCTCTGGTCGGTACGTTGTTGAGTTTAGAAGGAAAATTGAAGGATACAATCAAAGCTCGGTTAGACATGCAAGATATGGGTATAAGGAGTGAATTGCACCTGTCGCAGAGTGGGGACAGATTCACTAAGCCACATGCGAGTTATACATTTACTTTGGAAGAAAGACGTGATTTTTGTCATTTTTTAAAATCTGTGAAGTTCCCCGATGGTTATGCAGCAAATATTTCAAGGAATGTGAATGTGAATGATGGAAAGTTATATGGGTTAAAGATGCACGATTGTCATATTCTTTTGCAAATATTACTTCCAGTTGCCATATGAAATTTTTTACCTAAGGATATATGTGGCATAGTTGTTGAGTTATGTGACTTCCTCAAAAAACTCACTTCAAGAACTTTACATGTTGTTGACTTGAATAAAATGGAGGAGGATATAGTATTCATTTTATGAAAGATGGAACGAATATTTCCTCCAGTATTTTTTGACATTATGGTTCACTTAGCAGTTTATTTACCCCGCGAGGCCATATTAGGTGGACCGGTTTCATCACGATAGATATATCCTTTTGAACGGTATTTGGGAACACTTAAGAAGTATGTTCGCAATAAAGCAAGACCCGAGGGGTCTATTGCAGAGGGATATGTTGTGAATGAAGTGTTAACTTTCACATCTTTGTATATGGGTCAAATTGAAACAAGATTTACTAGACCGGAACGTAACAAAGATGTTAGTCAATCTATTTCATGCACCTTAAGTGTTTTCAATCAACAAGTAAGAGTAATGGGCAGCCAGCGAAATCATAAATTGCCATCTACTTTATGTAAGAAAGCACACTGGTATATTCTCAACAATTGTAAAGAAATCGACCAATATAGAAAGTAAGTTTTCAAATTAATTTCTATTTTTTTCCTCGTAATTTTGATTACACATTATAATACTTGTATATATATTGTGCAGTGAACATTTGCAAATTCTTTCGGCCATATTTCATTCAAACAACATTCTACAATGTCATGAGGTGGAATTTCCACAGTGGTTTAGGGACAAAATGATTAGGCTAAGAACTTTGAAAGATCCTGAGGCCACAAATAAGCTATACTCTCTAGCATTGGTACCTGATGTTGAAGTTAGACTATATGATGCTTGTATTAGTAATAGTTTTTGGTACCATACAATTTCTCATGGTACTCGTCGGACTACTCAAAATAGTGGGGTTAGTGTACCATCATCCGATGATGGGGAAAATTTGGATTTTTTTGGAATTTTGAAGGATGTTGTAATACTATTTTATGCATCAGGATATAAGGTACACTTATTCTGGTGTGATTGGTTTTAGTGTAACCCAAAAAAAAAAATCAATCATGCAAGAGTTCGATCTTACATGTATTGATACGTCTAAGATATGGTACGATGATGACCCCTTCATTTTGGAAACTCAAGCTAGATAAGTTTATTACTTGGATGATATAAAACGTAGAGGATCTTAGAAAGTTGTGCAAAAGGTTCAACATCGAGAAATATATGAAGTGACCGAAAATAAAGATGATAATAGCGACGAACTTGAACCGCAAAGCAGTTCTAATAATGAGCCTAATCAGGAAATTTTATCAGATAAGATAAGCTTAATGGTTCGTGATGATTTAGAAATTTCACATCTTTGCAGAGTAGACATTCAGCCTCAATATGTAAATTATTGGAAACACGATTAGAGTTCTCTAAGGAGGACACTGAATTAGAGAGTGATGGAGAACAACAAACATTTCTATCCGGAGAAAAGATCCCCCTCACATTTCACAAGTGTCATGGTCGTCCTATAGGGACAAATATAGCATTTTTTATGACCGAGCTCGGTGTTGCCGTGAAGAAGTCTGCACCGCTCTAAGTGACTGATTGGAGAAAGATTACAAAAGAGCAGAAACGGCCTATTTTTTATCGGTTATCGGTTAATATAAGTATTCAAATTGTATTTATCAGTTTAAGTTCTATTTTAAATGTTAAATATTGAAATATCTTTTTTTTTTTTGTGGATATATTTACTTTAGACTTTGGTACATGACCAGAGTCGGTTAGGAATGAAGCCGATAAACTGATGATTGTCCGATACCGCGACCACCGCCAGAAGATACACAAATATTACAAGAGTCTCACGCACCTATCTTGGGATGATCGATTAAAACAAATGCCCAATGATTTGTGTGAGACTTCGGCGGATTGGGAGTATTTGTGCAGATTGTTCGAGTCTGATGAATTTAAGGTAATAGTATTTCACCTTGTTTTAGCTAAAATGGTGAGTAAATGAGGTACTATGTATTACACTTGCTCACTTATCTACTATCACCATCTTATTCATATTTACTATTTCTTGTTTCTTTACTTAGATTTATTTATCTAATATCAACTTGAAGAACTCATATAGTTATGTAACTTAGTTAAATCTTATATTTAGTATTAATTAAATTTTTTCATTACAAAATAACCTTTTTTTTTGCAGAAACGTTCAGAAATCAACTCCACAAATCGTGCTAAGTTTCCATACAATCATCGTGGAGGTTCAAAGTCTTTTCTGCAATATAGTTACGATGGTGTAAGTGTAAACTATTTAGTTAAGCGTTAAATTATTATTTGATTCGTCTTTAATATAATGAAATATTATTTGCAGACCGATGGATCTAGCAGAAAGGACCAGATCACCGTCTTTAATAAAACACACTATAGCTCAACGAAATGACGGATAGGAGAGAACGCTAAGAGTTCATATGTAAGTATTAAATACATTTAGTTGTTTTGGTTTTATGTAATATTTTGAACTATATATTTAAGTTTTTAAAATATTTATTGATTTTAGGATGAGATGGTGCGACTTCGAGAGGAGTACCGACAGACACAGACTCAGACTCAAACAGATACCGGGGATGACGCTCACCATCTAGATGACATACAGATTGCAGATAGAGTATGTGATTAGGTCCTCAGTACACATTCGGGGTACATACGTGGGCTTGAAAATGGGTCTAAACCTTTAAAGTCTACTTCTTATGATGCATCATTATCCAGACCGACCAATGCACAACTTAGGGAGCAGCTGGAGTCCACACAGAATGAGCTGCAGAGCACCAGGAATGAATTACAAGCGATGAAAGTTGTCCATTATCCGATGATACAGGCTTTTGAGAGGATAGCTCCAGGTACAATCACTTGTCCAGCAGCCCCCATCCTCCTCAACTCCGCCACCTCCATAGTTATAGTGTAGTTTAAGTATATAAGATTGTATTTTATTATATTTTGTTAAATGTGTATATTAAATATTTTATTGTATATATGTTTAATATGTCATTTTATTAAGTTTAATTTGTTGAATTTTAATAGTTGTTGGAAGTTTAATGATTGTGGTTGTGGTTTTGGTTGTGATCATTGTGATTGAGGTTGAAAAAATAGGTTGCAAAAATACGAGAAAATAATTGAAATAATAAAAATATTAAAAAAAATAGTGAACATTAACGACGAAATTAAGATATTTCGTCGCTAAAAGACAATCACAATGGCGACGAATTTTGTATTCTCATCGCTAACTTAGCAACGAAATATCTTAATTTCATCGCTAAAGTAGTTTTTTTTTTTTTTTTTTTGAAAAAATTTGTGACGAAGATTTTAAAATTTTCGTCGTCAAATATTTTTATGTTTGCGATGAAGAACCTAATTCATCGCTAACTTTAAATTTTTTTTATATATTGTTTATTTAATGACAAAAAATCTTCCATCAGTTCATCGCTAATATTAATGTTAGCGACGAAAATTGTTGTCTTAGCGACAAAAATAGTGTCGCTAACTTGATGACAAACACTGCCAATTTCATCGATAAATGTTGGCACGACGCTCTTATAACGACGATATTAGCGACGAAAAATATTCATCGCAAATATTACCTGGCGACGAATTTTGTCAAGTTAGTGACGAAATATTTTGTCGCTAAAAATCGTGTTTGTTGTAGTAAGAATGCTTATGCTCAAGGGCATCCAAGGGGACAAACAATGGATAATTGCAAAGGTAAGAGTAGTATGTGAGTTTTTACATGAGTTGTCGAACTTGCATACTAGAGTCGGGTTTTGGTAAAAGCACATATTCAAAAAAACTAAGGGCTAAAAAATTCAAGTTTGTCACAAATGTGCTTGATGGACTTACAACATAAAGTATCATTCCTTAGGAATGATTTCTAAAAATTGAGAAGATAAAATTAAATTCATTAAGGATGGACTGAGTAAGGAGTCTCTAAATGATATTCGATTAACTCTTAAGACGCATTCTTGCAGCTTTGTGCATCGTACAATTCTTGATTTATGAAATTACTTTCGGGATGAATATGAGTTAATCTTGAGAATCTGATATTAAAAGACCCTGTTTTCTAGTTTATAAGAAAATCAGATGGAAAGCATATCCTCGACCTATAAAGGGCGTTTAAGTCGTTACTAGAAGTAGAACCAGAGGAAGATGTGAGATACAGTCACAACTACATGTACATTCATGTGTAAGTAGCTAATTTTCAAATTTTGTGTCCTTATTTTCAACCTTTCTAACAAAATAAAAAGACGCGCAATAAATGCATCCCCCTGTTCAAATCTTAATAAATAGCACCGTACTTACTTCATTTTTGTACAACTCATTCTCTTCTAAAAAAAATAATGGAAGTCTCTTCCACTAGCAAGTTCAACTGTATTTGTGTGTTTTGTAGAATTAATTAGGAAAAAATGGTGAGTTTATAGGGGTAGCCAATAACCTTGGTAGAACGTTAGCAAAAAGAAAAATTCATTTAGTGTATGTAGAAGGCAATCTGGGGTTAATGGGAAGTGTTGCTACTTCTGCACATGTAGGATGAGCCAAAGTTTTAGGAGTTATTTCAAAACCTTTAACAATATATAATATCTCATGTATGACCATCGGGGAATCACTTTTTCAGGACATAATGCCTACCATGTTAAACAATGTGGATGCATTTATCACTCTACATAGCAGTTTTGGTACACTGAATGAATTATTCCAAGTTGTCTCTTGGGCACAACTCAGCATTCACCAGAAACTTGTAGGTATATTTAATGTTAATGGTTTGCTATCTTTTGTAGATCATGTTGTAGAAAAATGTTTTTTTCCACCATTTGCGATACGAACTCTCATTTTTGCTCACTTAGCAACTGATTGATCAATTTCTAGCATATATGCCAGAACCTGATCCAGCATTGGCTCGTGTAGATTGGTTAAACAAGGACAATGATCGAAAACACAAAATGAATTTGACTCTCAACTTGTGAAATTTATCCTTAATGGTTTAAACTAATTAATGTAAATATTGTGTCGTTTCAGCTTTATTTTCTAATAAGTCACATTTCAGGTAATATTTTATAAACTCTGCTTTTCTATCTATTTTTGACATTAGAGACAATGTCTCGATTAGGTTGGGGGAGGGGATAATTGATATCATGTCTTATATGTTCAATGTATGTTTTTTTAGTTTTTTTTTTAAAAAGAAAAACAATTTTTTTTTCAAGTGCGTTTTCTTTTGTATCCGTTGAAACCATGAAAATGGTGGCAGAGTAAAGGAAAATTGTCACTTTTTTTTTTGTGAATTGTCACTTTTTTTTAGTCATAGATGTTTTTTCAATTTCAATGATTAAAATTAAGCATGAATAATATGGTTTGATTGATGATGGGTGTTGTTTTGGACTTTGATGTTATTCTTTGATTAATATATTTTTGTAATAATTGTATTCAAATATTTTGGCACAAATAGTTATGTTATTTGGTGTGGAGACAAGCATATCAAAATAGGTAGTTTTTATGTATCGCTTTAATCATCACTTGGATTTTCAACATAATGGGGTTGAGTGTTAGAACTTTTTCTTTTGGTCTGTAGATGCGAATAACTGTTGAGCACTACTTGAAAACTGATTGAGGCATTAAGCTTTCTAGCATCATGGCTAAATCAACTTGTTCCCCATGCGATGTTCCAAGAGAACATCCCTTATAGTGAGTCACTTTGAGTCTTTCAATAAATAAGTCTTTTTCTATAGTAACCATATCTTCTTACCTAGCCTAAATACACTATTATCCTACCATTGTTCTAAAAATAATTTGTAACTCAAGAGACATTCAATTGATAATGTGAACTTGTAAAAGACATTTAGGTTGCAATAAAAGATAAGTGTGGGGGAGTTTCTCTTAAAAATAAAATAAAATAAAAAACAAAAAAAACTAGAAAAACTAAAAAATTGCAAAGTGTTAAAAATATTACGAGTTGCAACTAGAAATTGGATATTGCAAAATTAATAAGAATAATGAAAAGGGGTCCAATTCAATAACAACAGGCTTCGATGTTGAAATTCGTGGAGTATGAGAACTTTTTATTAATAAAATCTATGTCTCTAATCCCATAAAGTTTTTAGAATCTTTATTGCATCCTATCATTTTATTTTTTAGCCACATCACTACCATTTGGCCCGCCCCATTATAACTTTTGTTGAAAACCTTTTAATTTCATGCAGTGCTTTCGGCGTAGTGGAGATTTGTACCAAAGAAAGAGCCTATGATGTTTAACTCTTTCATTAGAGATTGGATGGTGATTTTTGTGAGGTTTTATGAGAATTCACTTGTTTGAAACATGCATGGTTTCATCACTGTTGACATTAACTATTCACAGACATACATACTTGAGTATGCTTATTGTGGAAATATATTGACTTTTGAATAACTAAGAGTTAAATTCAACATTTGTTTGATTTCATTTCCATATTACTTTGTTACTTCCTGAGAATAATGATTGAAATTTAGTTATCATAGGTGTTTGTGGATATCACCACTAGAAACCCTCACAAGACTATAACTCGTCCTCTATGGGCCACATAGGGGTTTAAATACTTGTTGCATATGTTAAATGCAATCGTGATTTTCTATAAAAGTGGATTAGTTTAAGTTTATTTTAGGCTTGCTCGAGGACGAACAAGGGTTAAGTGTGGGGAAATTTAATAAGTGCATATTTTGACATATTTTTATATTAAATCCTGTATATTTTTCTTGTTTATTCTTTTTAATATTATATTTTTATTAATATTTTGTATTCGAGAATCAATAAATAAAAAAATATATCAAAAAGAGCCAAAAATAAAGTCGAAGAAAACATGTTTCATGAGCAAGTTAGGAGATAATATTTCATTGGATCAAAAAAGCATCACAATTAGAAGAAAATTGTCATTTTTACCTAAGTCCATCATGTGTAAATCAAAATATATGCAAGAAATGCCCCCACGGGCATGACGCAGCAGTAAGAGACATGAGAGAAAATGTGAGAATTGTGGGTTCTAATCCCTTTAGTGGCAGGAGCTTAGTGTGCCTATATCAGCCCCTCTGGGGGGGTCCCTTGTCGCGCTGTATGTGGGTCCAGAGGGAGAAGAAAACTGATGCGAAGATCCGACCCGAGTGTGTATAAGTCGTGTTACTGTATTTCCCCAAAGGGAGAACCAGGGGGAAGACCGTCTTCTCCAAGGATTAGTGAGGCGAAGTCTGAAACCTGGGTTATCAATATATATATATAAATATATATATATATATATATATAATATATATATATATATATATATATATATATATATATATCACTTGGACTTTGCAAGTGATTGATGACTTAAAATAAGCATGTTTCTAGATTTGTGCAGTATTTATATTTTGGGCATAATTCCACATTCAAAAATCCTATACACCTGAATCTTACTTTATTTGAAAGCAAGAGATAGAACTACAACTTTACTATTGAAAACTCAGTCCAATTCAACCTCGATTATAACAGAAAATTCATCCAATTGTTTGCATTGGAAGGAATCTATCTACGCTAACAATTCTTCTTAAATTAAGCATAACTTTCTCCTTAGTAGTTGAAATTAGGTGATTTAAGTTGAAAAATGAACAATCTACAACTTTTATGTTGATCACTTTTCCAAAATCAGCTGATTGCATAGAGAAAAATGTATGATAAAATTCAGACTTGAAAATGACATGTGAATTTAGAACACATTTGAAGTTAGTTTGGATTGCATTTGGAGTGAATTTGGAGATGTCAATTTAGGCACTCTTTTACTATAAATAGGGGCTTTTGAATGGCATTCAAGATACACACAAAAACCCTTAGAGGAGGAAAAATGTTTTTATTGTTATCTTTTTTAAAACTAAGTATTATAGTAGTAATAAAAATGTATTTTTTAGTTTCTCTTCTATTTTTGGTCTTTTCTACTTTCATTATATCTTTCTAAATTTTATTTAACTGAGGAGAAAGGGGAACCTCTTGATGGAGGAAGATGAACGGTTATAAAGATGCATAATGTTTATGTGTGTTGTATTATTATTTTAATTTTTTATTGAAACCCTTATTATTTTGTGGTAATTCTTGATTTATGTATCTCTAATGACACAAAAAATACTTTAGTTCATTTAGCTTATTGTATGGTTCTACCCCACCGACTGCTAATGTGAAACCTTAATTTGTTGTAGACAAAGGTGTGTATAAATACTTAATCACATAAATAAATATTGGCATTAAAACTTTTCTTATTTTGTGGTGATTCTTGATTTATGTATCTCTAATAACACAACAAAAACTTAGGTTTATTTAGCTTATTATATGGTTCTACCACACTGACTCCTAACGTAAAACCTTGATTTATTGTAAATAAATGTGTGCATAAATACTTGATTCCATATATAAATATTAGTGTTAAGAGATAATTTACAAAATAATATCATGATTACCCTAATGCATGAGTTATTTGATAACATCTTCTCATTGACACCTTCATTATGTATGGATCAAATAGTGGCATTTAAAAGAGGTTAAAAGAATAAATAATCGTTCTCTATTAAAAAGTTAAGAGTGGATCCATAATTTTCAATATTTTTATTATTTTGATTTTTTAATTATAGTATAGAATTTTCTTTATATTTTAAACTACATAAAGCCATTCTTTTAAGAAATATTATACTGAAAATTTCAAATAACTTCCATGTGAATCGATCTCGGACTATCTAGAAATTTATTACTTGACACAATCTGTACTTGAATTTACAATTTTAAAGTTATAGCACTCGAAGCCACCTACTAGGGTCTTCTACACGTCTCTCCACAATGATTGTGGATTCAATTGGGCTAGGGTTTTTTAATTTAGGTTAGGGATATTGGGGAATTTGGGAAAAAATTTGATATGAAGAAAAGAGGGTAAAATAGGATTTCTTATGCCGAATTTAATGGTCATGTGATGTGCACGTGAGTATCTGCTGCCAGCTTTTAATGGACGACCAAATTTGATGATCAAAATTCTATTGAGACTAAAAATTTCACGATTTGACAAAAATTAAAATGACCCCACTCCTATGAGCTAAAAAATGAATTTTACACCGCCGCCCCAACCTTTTTTTTTTTTTAATAATCCAGGTATTTCAGCTTTCGCCAAAATATATTTAACATCTCCAAGACCCTTGCCCCTGAAACCTTGGAGAGGTAAATCGCGGAATATACCTCAACTGGATCACAGGTTCCCCCATGAACTGTATACTTATGCGCACAATGAGCCGCCTCCAAAGTGATTGCTCCATACCAAACTTCAGCCGTAGGGTCCCACTTGCACCATAATGATTGCTTCATACCGAAATTTAGCCGCAGGTTCCACCAGGATTCGAACCCCCACCCTACCGCTGGAAGCGAGTACTATGTTGATTGATCCACCAGTTGAGTTATGCTCCCGGGGACTCCGACCCCAATTTTGAGTTATATTAAGTGGGTTTTGAGGCAATTCTCGTATTTAAAAGTGTTGGGGGATGTGACATAAATTCTTACTTTTCTTAGATGAAAAGTTTATAGAATTGGTTATGAAATTTAGAAAATATTTCTAAATGTATTTTGGAAAGAAAAATTTGTGTTAAGTTTTTTAATATTTTTCTTTTTCAAGTATAATATCTTTATCAATCATAAAAAAAAATGTTTAAAACTTCTAGGGGAGTACTAACCATCAACTTCAAGAAAAATGGAAAATAAAAATAAATTTAACATGTAATTATTGCCACCCTATTTTAATGGATAATTGGCATTTTCCATCCTTCAAGTCTCTTGGCACTTTGTAAGAGACACTTTATACTCTAAAATTACAAAAATAAATATTGCACCCACAAATTTACCTATCATTGGCGCATGCATCGTATGCAATTTATGCTGAATTTTGCTTTGGAAAAATGATTTGGCGGATAAATTGGGCAAAATGCATAATTAATCATTAAAATTTCCTCAAAGTTGAACATTAGTCATGCATTTTGTAGAAAAAGCATATACAGTATTCAACTATATTGAAAATGGACTTAAAGTCACCCACATTTTGAAAAAAAGTAAATATAGTTGCTCAACTATAAAAAAAAAAGAATAACTCATAGTCAATCATTTCAAACTAACAAAATATTCATATATGTACATAAACACACATATTCAATTATACACATTAATCTGTTAAAAGATAAACATATTCATTTATACCAATTAATATGTTTAATAGATACGACATATTCATTGATGTACATAAATACATTAATAAATATTTTTATACTCATTTAAATACATGTTTACAAATGTAAATATAATATGCAAATATTCATTTATAATTACCACTTAATTCTTATATTTAAGTTTACATAAATTAATAACTTATTCTCTATAATTATTATTAGATTATCAAATTTATATATCTAAGTAAATTATAAATCTATTAATAACTATCAATTGGGATAAACTTAAATATAATAATTTATAGTAGTATTTAATTATAAATTAATATTTGCATATATATATATATACACACATGTAAAAATGTATTTAATTGAGTATTTATTTTTCATAATTTGAACCGACCTCTTCTATAAGAGGTGAGACCAGATACCACCGCTCTGAGTGAGTGTTGATATGTATTTAATTAAGTATAATAAATATGTATTGATGTATTAATGTATATCAATGAATATGTGTATTTATTTAAACATATTAATGTATATCAATGAATATATGTATTTTATGTAAATATAATAAGATTTTGTTAGTTTGAAAAAAGTGACTAGAATGTTTTTATTGTTTTATAATTGGGTGACTATATATGCATCTTTTAAAATGTGTGTGACTAGCAGTGTAATTTTTTGTATAATTAAGTGACAAAAAATGTATGTATTTCGACTATATATGTTTATTCTAAAATTTGGGTGAATAAGAGCCCGTTTGCTTCATTTTCAAGAAAAATCTTTCTATTTTTTATTATTTGAAAATGAGAAAACATATTTATTTTATTTATTTTTATAAAAAATAACATTTATCTTATTTTTAAAATTTATTAATATTTTACAAATATCTTTTTTCAAAAAATAATATTTCTAATATTATTTTCAAATCTACATATCATTTCATATTAAAAATATTATAAAATAAATAGATTTTATTTTAAATTTATACAATTTATATAAAGCATAAATAATTCAAATATATTTATTTTTACATGAAAATTTAGTAAAAATATTTTGAAGAAAATTTTGAAAAAATGAAACCAAAAGGCCACTAAAATTATGTGCCAAAACATGCATTTTGCCCAGGAGAAATCTTACCCTACCCACGAATTACGTTCATTCAGCACTTTGCATCAGAGAAATTACAAAAATAGCAGAAATTTTCACCCTGCCTAGTTCTTGAACCAAACCCAATATACTTGGAAAACTTGATCAAAAAAGAACAAAGGAAATTTTACAGTAAAAGAGAACAAGACTTTGCTCCACGCAATCAAGACTCTCTTCATCAGTCTGTTGATATTTCGTGTTCCGACTTTCTGGAGAAAAAAACAGAAGAATTTCTTTTCCTGTAATCGAATTTGTGATTCTTTTTTGTTGTTCTTGTGTTTTTCGCGGAAAGTTGGAACTAGTTATCGTTTACTTGAGGCGGTGGTCTATTCATCAGGCCGATATTTTGGTGGTTAGAACGTAATTTTTTTTTATTTTTTATTTTTGCCTCTGTTTTCTGGGTTTCCAAGAAAACTGGGCAAGAAATAACTTTTCTCCAACTTGTTATGGTTGCATTACTTTTCTTTCTTTTTTTTTGTGTGTTTTCTGTATAGTTCGTGTTTAGTGTGGTTGAATTTGATGGATTGGGGTTGTTGTTTGTCAAGGAAATTCTGTAATTTTAACTTTTGTTTTTTGTGTGTGTCAAAACGAGATAAACAGAACAGAAGAAAGAATTAATATGTCTGTGATGATTACTAGGGCATGTGTTACTTGTGATTGTTTCTGTTGTTTTTGTGATTGTCGCAGAAAGTTGGAACTTAGTATTCATTTACTTGAGGCGGTCTTTGGATTCATCGGCCAACATTTTGGTGGTTAGAAGGTAAATTTTCGTCTTTTGCCTCTGTTTTTCTACTTACTCTATACTGGGTTTCCAAGAAAACTGGACAAGGAATAACTTTTCTCCAACTTGTCTATTCTTTCCTTTTTTTTGTTTTCTGTAATAGTTCGTGTTTAGTGTGGTTGAATTTGATGGATTGGGGTTGTTGTTTGTCAGGGAATTCTATAATTTAAACTTTTTTTGTGTGCGCCAAAACGGATAAACAGAACAGAGAAAGAATTAATTTGTGTGTGATGATTATTAAAAGCAGGGTGTGTATTACTACATTGCCAACTAAAGATATGATTTCTGCGTTTCTGATAACTAGGCAGCTCCGGAGTGAAAATTTTGTGTCCTTTTCTTAGCCTTGACTACTTGTGTATTGGATTTCATGTTATTTTAAAGTGAAACTGGACGAGTCTCTTGCTAGGCTTTTCATGTTGAATTGATTACTGCCACCTTGCTGATTGGTCTATGGGTTTTGTCCAATTTTAAGTTCTTTTACCTGCAAATGTCTTTGTTGGTTACTTTCCTTATGTCCTTGTTCTTTTGCCTTGTTTGAAAAAAATTAGTGTATGATTTGTAGATGTTGTGGGTTGATCTTACTGCTTGCTTTTGCCAACTGTGAGTTGCATAGATGCTTAGAAAGAATTAGTAGATAAACAATTGATCACTCTAATGGAATATAGCTGAAAGCTGAAAAGAGTTGCTGATTACGGAAAATGGCCCTTTTGGAAGTAATTAGATTTAGCAATTAAATGCAATCCTCGGAGCAAGAGTTATGAGTTTGGTTGCCTTGATTAGTGAAAGCACATCACATCTAGAACAGGCATAGAGATTTATTAGATTTAGCAATTAAATGCAATCCTCGGAGCAAGAGTTATGAGTTCTGGTTGCCATGATTAGTGAAAGCGCATCACATCTAAAACAGGCATAGAACTTTGTTGCTGTATTTGTTGAATTGAAATGATGCTTAATACTTATATGCCTAGTCTGGTTTTAAAAACCATGGTTATAGTAATCATCAACTTTAAGGAAAATGAAAAAATAAAACTAAATCTAACATGTAATTGCAATTATAATGTGTCGTTTCTATTATAGAGCATTGGTATTTGATTTTTATTAATTTCTTTTTATGTGACTCGTGATATTACGAAGGCATAACAAAGTTCAGTTTTGTTTTTAGACAGCAAGAAATAGCCCACACTCTATTAAAAAATGGAGCTTTATTGGGAGGCATTTGTAATTCTTGTTGCTGAAAATGAAGAGAATATGATTTATCCTGTGTATAAAGTGCTCCTAAAGCATTTCCGCTTGAATATATGGAGAAGTTGGTACATACTATGGTTATGGGGTCGAGTAAAGTGATACAAAATTACGCTTCAATACTTGTGGCTTATCACTTTTATGAAATAATGAGGAGAAAATTCTTAGACATTGGGGAAGAACGTTTAGACCATTTTAAGAGGGTGGCCATTCATTTTCTGCTCTCACAAGAGTTGGGGTCTCATAAGAAGAGATGTGGTAAGGTGATGGTGAGCACAATTCTCGAGCTTTCATTACATCATAATCGTGATTGGAATGCCTTTGTCAAAGTGGCATCCATGGGGTTTGTTTCATGGAAAGCTGGTATACAGGATATGATTCTGGATATATTTGTTGAGCTGAATGTCATACTGCAGTGTAGATTTTGTAAGCTTTTGAGGCCGTTGCTTCAAAGACCTCACTTTAATGTGCTCTTAGAGATGTTAGAGAGGGGACATGACGTCAGGCCTTTCTATATTCTCCCGAGCATCTCTGAGATGCTCCCAAGGATGCAGTGGTCCTTATTAGTAGAAGCGGCCACTTCGTCTTGCTTGTTTGCAAGCCCAGGCATTTCTTCTTTGAAGAAGGTGCATACTCTTACAAACTAAGTTGCGCAATAGTTTATTGTTGTTCAAACCCTCCAACCAAGGGTTCATTTGTTTTGTTCTCCCTAGGTACTTTTGTGTCCTGCATGTTTTATTCTGTGATATAAAGATCTTTGATTTCTGACTAATTATTTTGTTAATTCTCCGTGCTCTGCTATTAGCTTATTTTTTTCACTATATTGTGATTATGCATTTGATTATGTTTGATCCGGTTGGAGAGCGTTTACAATTGCTTATTGAGTATGCAACTTATCCTGTGCTAGTGTGTTTCAAATGCTTAGTGGTTTATCTTGGAGTGGGATATGTTAATGGAAAGAGTTCGTTCGAGAGGTTGACTGATGGTCTTTATAGATCCATTTTCTATATTTATTAGTTAGTTTAGAGACTTTGATTTTATATTCATGAGTTTATTATAGTATTATTTTCGATACAATATCTGGATTTTTAGATGCTTAGGGCTTGAACATCTCCTTTGAGATTATTCAACGATTTCAAAACATATATGTTGATTGTTTCCTTTTTGAGAAGGCATTTATTTTGGTATGGATTGAAATCCATAGCTTCGCGTTATCGTGGTCTTGAATTACGGTGGCATTTTTAGGCATGACAGATTTATGATAGTTTAGTTTTCTCTCATAAAATTCCATGGCCATATCAATACTTCATAACATGCTATAAATTATGTAGTACATTAAGCTGTGAATGATTCCTTGACACAGCTCCTCCAACCAATATGACGCAGCTAGTGGATCTTTTGCTATTTGAGGTAATCAGCAAAATCGAACTCGAAATACCCAATGATTTGTAAATGATCATATCTTTTATGTGTGAGCATGAAATCTTTTATTCTTTATAGATACCGCATAACCCGTTTTGCTACCTTTCAATGATCCATTTCTAGGTAACTTAGATATTTGTCAATAGATTCAGACTACATACGCAACATTAGACACATATAACTTGAGCATGATGAGACTCCCTATGGCTGATGTATAAGGTATGTTTTCCATCTCTTTTTTGTGTATATCCAAGTGCATAAGCTTTCATGTCAAATATACTAGGTACTTTATCGTCATATGCCTTCTGTGATAAACTAAATATGCCAAGAGAGCAATTTTGATATATTTGTGTACCCAACACAAAAGATGCATTAATAAGATATTTTATTTTTAAATTATTTGAAAAAAATCTTTTAATCTCATGCAACGTGCCTATGTCGCTATTTTCCAGTAGAATATCATCTAAATGTAAAACTATGAGTCTAAACTTAATTCCACTAACCTTTTGATAAATATATTGATCAACAATTATTTTTTTTAAACCAGAAAAGGTAATCACTTGATTAAACTACCAAAATTTGTATTAAATTACAGAAAAAAATGATGAAAAAGAGACTTCCATTATTGTTTTTTAGAAGAGAATGAGTTGTGCAAAAATAGAGTAAGTACGGTGTTATTTATTAAGGTTTGAACAAGGCAATGCATTTATTGCGCGTCTTTTTCTTTTGTCAGAAAGGTTGAAAATAAAGATACAAAATTGAAAATTAGCTACTTACACATGAATGTACATGTAGTTGTGACTGTTACTCACATCTTCCTCTGGTTTTACTTCTAGTAACGGCTTAAACACCCTCTATACGTCGAGGATATGCTTCCCATCTGATTTTCTTATAAACTGGCAAATATAGTCTTTTAATATCAGATTCTCAAGACTATAACACTCATATTCATCCCGAAAGTAATTTCATAAATCAAGAATTGTACGATGCACGAATCTACAAGAATGCGTCTCAAGAGTCAATCGAATATCATTTAGAGACTCCTTTTGATAAATATATTAATCAATATTTTTTTTTTGAAACCAGAAAAGGTAATCACTTGATTAAACTTCCAACACTATTGACAAGATGCTTGCTTTAGTCCATAGATGGACATCTTTAACTTTGATTTCAAAAGTTCTCTGGTTGTACAAATTTTCTTATCCTCATAACTTACAAGAAAAAGTAGAGGGTGAAGGCTGCGACGGACTTAGCGGAAATATTCCTTCTTCCAATGTCAGAATCTCTTCTTGAAAGTTGATCAAACGACAAATCTTATCCCAGTGACCCTCCCCTCCAAACTGATATATCATTGTCTTTAGATGACTTGAGCATAATAAACCAGTAAATATTAATAATCATGCTGCATAAAGTAAATAGCAAATTCATGTTAAATTAAACAAACATTACATACCTCAATATATTCATTCCAGAATTCACTAGAAACAATGATGTAATTACTAGTTCAGTCCTAATGAACCTCAAACTGGGAAATAAGCGTCGAGAATATCCCTTTCACGGATGTTGTCTAACTCTACCTCTATTTTTTCCATTGTAAATTTGTTAGCTGTCCAATTTATGTTAGAGAATATATTGGCCCAAGCCCTCTGATCTTCATCTCGTTTAACCTCATTCTCCTAAATATCTAACTCTCCTGCAATATCTTGCGCAACTGGATGTTGGATTCCACAAGCAAATATACAATAAATCAAGGAATGATCACCAATTTCACAACTTCATTAAGATCAACATAGAAAATCAAGGAATTTGTGCATTTAAATCAACACTGCACAAGTTCTAAAAATCAACACACACTTGATAGAACTGCAAAGATGGTATATGTGATGTTATAGTAAAACTACAGGTTTGGCAGATTGATGCTAGACAAGGTGCAGAAGAGTAGTAAAACTACATATTTAAGCTATGAAAATGGATCCATCCTATCAGTTGCAAAATTCAATTCCAACAATCCTAATCCAAGAACATATTAGGGTATGCTATATAGCTTGGAAAACAGAGTGCCAATAAACATTGAAAAACATTTAATTAGTTCATTTTCCAAACTTGACTGCCAAATCAACTTTCATCAACTTATTCAATGCATGAAATTCATAACCAGTAGCATAAATCAATTCACACTTGGCACCCTAATTGGACACATTCAACAGTAATCCTGAAACACAAATTAATCACATTGTTTTTCTTAAGCCAGTAACCCTAGTCCTTCAATTTATTTTTCCTAAAGCATCCGCCAATATCTGTGTCATGTCTTAATGCTCTTAAGATTGGACAAGAACTGGTCCAAACCGAAGGGATCATCACTATCCTCTTTTTCAAATTCCAGGGGTCTATCTCTCACACCACCGAAAGCCTTGTGGGATTTGCTATTCGGCCTGAACAGAGTTGAAAACTGAGCATTGAAGAGGCACTTATCATAGACATTGTAGTGATCATCATCCCCAGTTGCAACCCTGAATTTAGCCCTTTCTCCCCATCCACCAATCTAAGGTCAAACAAAAACTCGCCCTTTCCCGTCCAGTGAAAGCCAATCCAAGAGCCATTCTTTCGCTTATAACCCGATCTCTCTCATCATCTCTGCTCTTCTTCTTCTTCTTCTTCATCATCATCATTGTCGTCCCTTCTTTGGCCTCTAACCTTCTCTTCCTCCTCTTCTCCTCCAGGTTCTTGATGTGTTTATTAGAGTTTTCAGAAAGCACAGCAGAATCTCTAGCCTTCCGGGCCAATTGACGCAACTCCTCGTCTCTCCTTTCCTTTTCTTTCATCTCACACACTCCCTTTGAATCTTGTTGCGCAAAGCCACGCTCTCTCGGGCTGCCTCTTCCGCCACGTACAGAGCCTCCGCAAGTTTAGCCTTCCGCTGATTGATTCCAAACTCCAACCCATCGGCGCTGCCTGTTCGCCGCGTCCAGGGGAATCACGTACCCCTTGGGATTCTTCCAGTTCGACACGCATGGAGGAACCTTCCAGTTTTTCAAGTCCTCCGCTGTCACGGGACGTGGCGGCGAGTGCATAACCGCTGCAGCAGGGAACCGCCGCCGGGCTTGGAATTCTCCTGTGCCTGAATCTTGGAGGTTCCAAGGGATCTTCCGCCATGTCCGCCACCTTTATCAGCCTCGTACAAAGAACCGATTTGTACCTGATTTGTTGGGGGGCCGCCATCGCCATCGTTGTTCGGCTGTCTTTGGTTGCTCTCGGAAGAAAACCAATCTTTCAAAGTAAAGGAAGAAAATCTGAGATAATGTGTGGAGAGAAAGAAAATCTAAGATAATAAATGTCGATCTCCCTCTTCCAGAGGGGTATAAATAGAAGGTAAGGTGCCCTTCTCCTAGTAGGAGTGCACTTCTTAGCTTTTCAATTTAATTAGTATACTGTCAGTTTTCTTTTTTTCTTTTTTGGAATTTTTTGTATCTTCTCAGAACAAAAAAGTTAATTTTAACATGTTTTTATTGAGTTCACACAAATTTGAAATTTTTATTATTCACGTAAAAACAAACTTAATATTCAAAAATTCAAAACCATTATTATATAATTTGTTAATTCTACATAAATAAATAAATCTATCAAGCATTCAATTTTTTGAATGAAAAGTTGATAATTTAGATTTTCCGAAATAAAATATATTTTTCATGGATTATGTGAATATAAAAGTTTATTTTAGTAGTTTTAATTTTTTCTTTTTCCTTCCACATATGGAATCGGAATCGGAATAATAATGGTTTGCCCTTTCCCATTGATGAAATAGAATTCCAATTTGAGGGTTACCAACCCTAATTCAAATCAATCAAGAATTCTAAATCTAAATGGATTCCTAAAATTAAGGACTGTACAATCAATCAAATAATTACACAATTAAAAAATAAAAAAACTGATTAAATATATATAATATTCCCTCTAATATTAGGACAAACTTTGACTCACTTCTGGCTCAATTGAATAAAACTTTGATTTTCTATAATTTTGGTATATGATAACTGATATTAAACTTTGCTCCTATATTGTTTTGCAAAAGTATTCTGATGATGATTACTCTTCTCTAAAGTTTAAGCATTTTTTTTGCCCAATCCAAAACAAGTGAATATCATTTTTAGGTAATATCAAGAGGCATACAGTACTTTTATGTGCAATGAGGCCCGTCTTGGCTCCTTCTCTCTATAGAAGTTCATCCTCATGTTGAATTCATGAGGAAAATGGCTTGATTTGACATGAATTAAAGAAATTAGGGTTTGGGGATTTTGAGAATTTTGGTTAGTTTGGAAAATTTGGGAATGAAGGGTTTTGACCAATAAAAAATCTAGCCTATGGTCTAAATCTCCCTCCCAACGCAGCTCACGTGGCTAAGGCATGACTATTTGATGAAGTTTTGAAATGTCAAATATGTAAAATGATACGACCGGAACTAGGGAGATCAAAACCGAGTTAATGACATATTTAAAAGACAAGATTGAAATTATCTTTCTTAAAGACAAAGACTATTATTGATAAGGATACTAACTTTAACAGTACCAATTGAAAACTATTGAGAAAATTGCAATGATTATAAATGATAATCGTGATATTAACACTAATAATCAATTAACAAGCCAAACCTTCTATCAATGAAAAATAATACACCAAATAAAATTTAATAGAACATCAACTAAATATATTGGTGAATATCAAACTTATGCTTAAATATTTAACCTTGGGAGGAAGATTAATCATATCATCAAAATAGTTGCTCAAACTAATACACGAGCAAAAATCAGATAATATTTGTTATTATGAAGTATATACACAGTAATAGAAGATATATGGTGGAAAGAATTATTATATTTTATCACTAAAAACTTAATTAGTAAGTTCTATATTGATAAAAAAAAGTAGAAATTCATCCTTTATCCACAGACCCATACGGGTGTCTGTTTTTTTGTGTGTAAATGAAAGGTGAATGTTACATTTGATAACTCCATCGGATATAACATGCGTCTAAGAGACCTCCGACACTCTAAATATATCCATCAAATAGTGTAACTATTGTTTTCCCTTTGCTAAAATACAGTGTCTTATATCATAATATTGTATGAGCAATGAATGCATGCCCAATTATTTTAAAATTTTCATTCAAGATTACCATATAAATTTTAGGTCGTTTTCTTTCGTTAGTTTTGTGTTAATATGAAACAAACTTTAGTTTTGTGTTCGATCGTATACATATTAATCAATATTCGATCGTTCTATAATTATTCGTATATTTCGAAAAAGATTACAAAAGAACAAATGAAAATGAAAAAAACACAAGACCATTGAGGAGAAAAAATTCACACCAAAATAATATTTCTTCAATATAAAATATCTCAGAAAAACAAGAGAGAAATAACATATAAATTTAAGAACAAAAATTTGATTTTTGAAGAATATTAACTTTAGAACTCCCAATTGGAAGATACAGAGAAAATTGCAGTGGTTTCAAATGATAATCATGAAGGATATCATATAATAAATAACAATTCAGAACAAAATTTAACCTTTTATCTATAAGAAATAATACTAATATACCAAATAAAAAATAGTAAAATATCATCTGAAATTATTAGTGAACTTAATGTTTTGAATTTTCTATGCTCTTATTATTTGGATATTAATTATGTATGCTTATGTGTGTGAGAGATTATTTTTTTGACTTAGGTATTTTTTTTTAGTTCTAGTTTGAAAGTGATATGCTCTTATTAGGGTTTATTTGTTTAATTATTGTGAATTATGCTTTGTGTTTGGGATTCATTTTGTTGGCTTAGGTACCCTTAGTTTTAGTTTGAAATCAATATACTTTTGTTATGGTTGTTTTTATTTTTCAATTATTGTGAATGATATATGCTATTTGTTTTTGAAAATCATTTTAATTGACAGTAATTTAAATGTGGGCTTTAATCAAGTTTAAATATAAATGTTTAATTGAGAGCTGTGATTTTTTTTTTAATTTTCTTGTTATCTATATCTGATTGGAGAACCTACATGTTTTTCTAGAAAATTGCATCATGGTGGTGTCGTGACACTTGAGGCTATTTGATATTCTTCAGGGAATAGTGTAGATTATATTGATGGAGAGATGTTAAAGATAATTGAGATGAAGAAATTTAAAGAAGAATTAGATTATGTATTATATGTCCTATTAATATATTGTTCGACCATTCATTTTCAAATTATTATAACTAATTATTCATTTTTATATGCATCACTCAAACTTCAAGAATCAATACTTCAGTCATCGCGAGGGGGCAAAAATTTCAAATTGTTCCAAACTTGAAGAACTGCTATTGAAAGTCAAAAGAAAGGAATAGCATCAAAAGGACACTAAGTGGGAATGAGTGTGTGCAAAAGTGTGATTTAGATTCTATTGGAGTGAGTTTTGCTTCTTCAAGCTTGTTGGTGTTAGCAATGTTTTCATAATCGGATCGATGATCAAATCGGTCTTGTTACAATTAGCGGTTCAATCAGCGGTTGGATCGGTTTAATGAAAATTAATTATATTTCTTATTTTATTATGTAAAATGATAATATAATAGATTAATTGTTATGTAATATATTTTAAATATAAAAATAAATAAATAACAACATAAAAAAATATATAACAAAATACAAAATTCAAATAATCACATAAATATAACAAAATATCAAAATTAAACCTTTATAAAAATTAAAAACAAAAAAATTAAAAACAAAGATGAAATCGGTCAAACTAGTTTTAACCGATTGTTGACTGATCAAACAGTTTTTGGGCCTAAGCGGACAGGACCGATCTAGTTGGACCAGTTGAACCTGCCGGTCCGGTCCGATTTTGAAAATATTGGGTGTCAATTTTGCACATTTCATTTCCATGCATGGGATGAAGTTGTATTTGTTTTGGAATAATTTTTGTTGCACTTTTTTACTTTCATTTATGGGATGAAGTTGTAAATGTTTTTGGAATAATTTCTATTTTTTGTATGTGTAAGATAAATGGGTTAATGGGTCGTCCCATTCGACCCACAATGTTAAAAAATAAACTGATTTTTGGTGGGAGTTGCTTTCTGAAAACCACATCATAACCAACATAAAAGGAACCTTCTCTGAATATTCTTTCTACTTTGACAATAAAAAAACATCTCTCTGTGAAAATAACGTAAGAAAGAAAATTGAGAGAAAGAGGATTATTGTGATAAAAGTTTGAACACTGCCACTTGAGAAAGCTTTGGATTGTAGATCAAAACTCTTCCCTATGTGATTGAGTTTGCATGAAAGTGAACCTTCAAAGAAGTGAGAAACATCACTAATTCAACAATGACAAAATATTAAAATTGAGATACATTTTCTTGAATTTGTCTCATGTGTATTGTGTTTAATTTCCGTCAGTATGAATTTGGATTATGTGGATGATGGTTGGTTATTGATGGTGTATTATGTTAGATGTTGTGATGTGCTTTTTTGATAATAGTGTGTTTGTTAGATGGAATGATTTGTATTATATTGTATGTTATGTTATATATTTTTATTGCTTCATTTATATAAAGTCCACTCTATTTATATTTTCGCCAAAAGTGTTATTGGCTCCTCCTACATGTACAGAAGTAGCAACACTTCCTATTAACCTAGATTGCCTCCTACATACACTAAATGAATTTTTCTTTCTGCTAACATTCTACCAATGTTATTGGCTATCCCTATAAACTAACCATTTTTTCCTAATTAATTCTACAAGAAGCACAAATACAGTTGAACTTGCTAGTGGAAGAGACTTTCATTATTGTTTTTTAAAAGAAAATGAGTTGTGCAAAAATGGAGTAAGTACGGTGCTATTTATTTTCCAGCATCCCCAACATTTGAACATCCAACTTTTTTTCTTTCAAATCCTCCATAAACAGATAGTTTTGTAAATTAACTTCCACTCCATCCTTACCAGTGAACTCAAGGAATTTTTTGTGAGGATCAATAATGTTAACTGCAAAAACAACATTCACATCAGTAGGATATCTCATGACTTCAAAAATATTATAATTTTATAAACCTCACCATCAAACTCCATAGTAAGAGTGTCATCATGAACATCAATCTTAGATCGGGTTGTCTTCATGAATAGTCTTCCCAAAAAAATACGTGTAGGATTAGGGCATGTGTCATCCTCCATCGCAAAAACATAAAAATCAACTGGGAAAACTAATTCATTCACTTGCACAAGAACATCTTCCACAACCCCTATTGGATATGCATTAGATCTATTAACCAATTGTATGATAACACTAATTTCTTTCTAAAAGTCCTAGATTTTAGAGAACCATATATAGAATATGGCATAACATTAGATGCTCCCAAATTTGACACGTATTTTTCAAATCTAGTCTACCAATGGTACAAGGGATGGTAAAAAGTGCCCAGATCCTTATACTTTGGAGGAAGTTTTTTTTGAAGAACCGCCGAAACGTTCTCCGCCACATTTATTTTTTCATACCCCTTTATCTTTTATTTGTTAGTGCATAGATCTTTGAGGAAACTTAGTGTATCGAAACAC